>MEHQ01003781.1:6938-28812 GCA_008828725.1 Saccharina japonica
CAAAGATCGCCCACCACCGACTGCCTACACCTGAAGCGAATGGTACGTCAAGGCGCCATCGCCTTCAACGTATTGCAGGGGACCGGCATCGTTGCCATCGAAAGCAGCTACGGAATCCGTGAAGCGGCCAAGGCACACGGCTCGAAGTGTCAGCCGGGTGGAGTGGGGGAAGTAATTAAGCCGAAGTCGTGGGTGATTTCTACCACGAACGAAGAGCACGTTGGCGGAAAATTCCAGGACGTACGTAACCGTGCAGCCGCCCCTTTAGCAGAGTTAATTAATTAAATGCACCTCCATATTGTTCTCCCTCTTTCGTGAAATTAATTAATTATTATTACACACATACACACACTTACTATATATATACGTATACTCAACACCTGGTGACAGTTTACGCAATCCAGTAAATAAAGGCACGTTGTGGCAGTTTTCAGAACTGTTTTTTGCCCGTTTGTGTCCGTTCGCGAGCAGGGGTACACCCCCACGGGCAGATACCCAACCCATTAGGAAGAGCATCTATTGATGCTCGAAGGGCTAGCGCCCTTCTCGCATCAATAGCTCCTCATTATCATTGCCTTGAGAACGATATTACTATTTCCCTCTCTTCTACGTAGTGTTTTCTTTCTTGCTTTTTGACTTGTTTCTCCCTTTGTCACCGCCCTATGCCGGTGTCTTTCTCTTCGTCGTGTTGCTTCGTTGCTTCGTCCGTGCAGCAGTTAGCAGTTATCTGTTCCTCTTGGGCACGCGTGATTTTCTTCTAGGCGCGCTTCTGTCTCCCTGCGTCATTTGTATTATGTTTCATTTCATAATTCGTTTTTGTTATGTCTGTTTGTTCTAATTTGTCGGTTCGGCTCGTGTCGTTGTGTTCTCGTGCCCGGTACGTTAGCATCTCACTTGTTTTACCCATTCATTTGTGTTTATTTTGTTTTGGTTTTTCTCTGTTTCACAGTATGTGACCACATAATTTGTATCTCTCTAGGATGAGGAATCAGGACAGACACTGGGTGTACTGATGTGTGTGGTTGGGTAGAAAGAACGGGTTTCATGTGAAGACAACACACACAGTAGTCGTGAAAAAGCGGGAAAAGTGTATTCGACATTATCTTCGTGTTCGCGTAGATGTGCCGCGCAAGAGAATTTCCTTAGATGTGCCCGCACTGAAAATAGTAGAGCCTTTCCAAGCACAACGACCAGGTGGCACGCCAACCAGGCATGCCTCTCGTTAGGGTTGGGGATAGAGTTCCGGGTCGGGGTGGTGCCCGCCGTTAGCCGAACGAAGCAAAATAAAATCACCGTAGGGAACGAGTGCCTCACAGCTTCGTGACAAAACCCTACCTCATTAGAAACAGCATCATTTTATGCGGGCACGTCTGAGGAGTTCACCTGAGCGAGCACATGTACGCCTGCTGGGCACCCAGTTCCTCGGGGTCTAGGGCGCAGTAGGAGGAGTAGCAAGTGTTGTAAAGGAATGGTATCCACCAAGCGGTCTGATAGTTTTGGTGTTTGATTCTGTTTTCAGACGCACCTCCGTATAGGGGGTGTGGTATTCAACTTGCCCCCGGTGATAAAGCGACGGGAAAAAAACAGCCCAAACAATATATCACCAAGTAAGTGTGCTCGTGTAAGGGTGTGTGGTATCTAAGGGGGGTGTGGTTTCTTCCGTGTTATATTATATATACGGTAGTTTTGTTTTTGGCCATGATAAATCCCAAACCTGTTGTTTTTGCGCCCAGTACGCCGTGAGGCGCCTTCGAAACCTGAGATATGCACATAGACCTTAATACGTTTGTCTCCCCCACTTCGGAGGTATAGACACGTCTGAGCCAGGCAGGGTATATGAGCAGAAGCTATCCCCCGTGTAACCCAAGGGGGGGGCTGGTCGAACACCAAATCCGGGTGCTTGGTAGAGATAAAGTTTTATTTTAATTTCAACCACGCGGGCAAATTATCGTCTCCCCGGTTCCCCACCAGTATCCATATAGGTACGAGTGGAAACCCCTGATATATTTGAATCCATCGCACACAGCATAACATTTTTAAGGGGAGCACAGCGATGCGGGGGCATATGAGTTTTGTACGTACGGAATAATTGGCCAATCATGTGTTGAATGTAGGTCCTGTAGTGGTCCATACGTACATTGGGCGAATTGGCCAAGATCCTTCAACCAAACAAATATGTCAGGAGACGGGCAACCGCCAAGCAGTCAGTCAGTCAAGGGCGTCCGTCAAGGCATTTCCATCGTTTAGACGGATTGTCCCCCATCCTCGCTAGAAAAACCCCCTCATTATCTCTGTGGAAATCCCTATTCTTTGATTTGGTGCTGCTGGCTGCAACATATCATGAAGGAGCGAGGATATACGAGGATATTGCTGTGTTGCTCGTTGCTCGTGATATACCAGTTTTATACTGCTTTAGATCTGGACTGCAAACGAGAAAAACAAATGACAGAACACAAATAATGGCGGACAAAAATCCCAACAAAAAAAATCGGTTTTTCAAAAATATGGTCAGGCGGTTTCCGAAAAATGGGAATATTTACTTGGTGTCCCCGGGATTTGCCGCCAAAAGGACGCCCGTCAAGGCATTTTCCTTGAACCCGTCTGTCAAGGGGTAAAAGTGCCGCCTCATGATATTTTCCCCTTCAACGGTCCAATTCACTAAGGTCAGTCAAACCTACTACACCTCTTGTGCTCTACTTGTCCACAGTAGTGCCCCCAAAAACAAGTTACTCTCAAAGTAGATATCTCCACGAGCTTCGATGAAAAATAAGCACCAACTACATAATAACATCCAAGAAAGCATTGATTGATTGGTGTTGTTTGTGAATGATAAACTACCTTAACCGATGATACCGGATTCAACAACATGCAGTACAAAGACAAATGCCCCACTACGTTTACTTCATCAATATCATATGCACATATGCACGAACTAAAACAACTCACGTAGATCACACGTCAAAATAACCAGGGCTTGTCATGGGCCGACGCTGATGGGCCGGCCCGGGGTTGGGTCGGCCCGGCCCATCAAATTTTAGTTTGGTGGGCCGCGGCCCGGCCCGGTCCGTCAAATATGCAGAATATGGGTCGCAGCCCGGCCCGGCCCGGCCCACCAATTTTTTAGAGGCCCGGCCCACTCTATCACATTTTCAAACATTCACGGCCCGGCCCACTCTATCACATTTTAAAACCTTCACGGCCCGGCCCGCTCTATCACATTTTCAAACACTCACGGCCCGGCCCGGCCCATGGTTTTTTCAGCAGTCTCGGCCCGGCCCGGCCCATTACATGGCAGCGAGGCCCATGAGACACAGGCTCTATATGGGCCGACCCGACAATTTTCATGGGCCGGCCCGTGAATTTGACGGGCCGGCCCATGTCTTGTCCCGTACTAAACGATGCATGAGTGTACGCTGACGTGCTTTTGGTACAACTCATTGTTGATTTTTCGTTGTATTTTCGTATTTTCCCGTCTGGATTGGGAGGGACAGCTGTTTTCGGCCCATGAGACACGCCTAACCAGTACCCACTACGACTACTCACACAATTCTTCTCCATCAACGACTTTGTCCAATCAATGGCTTCCGTCCCGACCGTGCACCACCACCTCCTCGTGCTGCTGCGAAACACCCGCAGCAGCAGCAACAGCAGCAGCACGTGCTGCTGCAACACCCGGTACTACTGCTGCGATACAACATGCTGCTGCAACACCCAGTACTGCTGCAATAGTACATGCTGCTGCAACACCCTGTACTACTGCTGTAATACATTCCGCTTCCGCGGAACGAAGCAGGGCAAGAGCGTCATGCTGCCTGCATCCAGGAGACGGAGATAAGTGTCGTCCGTACACCCACTACGGTACCCAGGTTTTCATCCGACATTTGCACAAGGCATCATAGTACCCGAGGCGATTTGACAGAGATGTGCATCGTACGAACGTAGCAATTTTGGCGGACAGCAACCCGAGTACACCCAAAAAGTCGTAGCTGTAGCAGTATTACACCACATATCATAGGCCGGGGCCCGGGGGGGCCGTCAAAACACGTGGGCCACCTCATGGGCACAGTGGAGGCCGTAGTAGCAGTATCGGTAGCAGACCATATCTCATGAGCAGCGGTCCGGGCCGGCCCGTCAAAACACATGGACCGCTTCATGGGCCGGGCAGAGCGGCCCATGTAGAGTCCACATCTTATGGGCCGCGGCCCGGCCCGGCCCATCAAATTTTCAAGGGATGGGCCGCGGCCCAGCCGAGCCCATCATATTTTCAACTGTGAGCGGCCCGGCCTGGCCCGGCCCATCATTTTTTCAAAAGTCCTGACCCGGCCCGGCCCATCACCTTTTCAAACGGCTCGGCCCGGCCCGGCCCGGATAAACGGCCCATGACAAGCCCTGAAATTATAACGCTCAACACAACGCGAACATCTGAATTGCACACCCAAATTACAAAACAACCGACAAAGGCTGACAAACGTCAAAACCCTCTGACGATTACACACATATACTCACGTGAAGAACACAATACAACACGGAACGCTGTAAACATACGAATGCAATAAGTTCAACTATGGTCTGTCTAAAGAACGAAATAAGAACCGAACTACGTATACATCGTCGTAGTTTTGTGACCACATAACTGGTATTTCTCTAGCATGAAGAATCGGCAGACACCGAGTGTGCTGAAAGTCGATTTTTTTCCATCCCACATATTATCTTCGCCCTTCTATTTTCTCTCCCTCTTTAGTCGCAACTCAGATCCGGGGTCACCAAGTAGGCTCTTCTCCCCCCTCCCCACTACGGCACGTGCCTTGCATATTTATCGCGAGAAGATTTTAGCACTTTCTTCCCTCGTCAACTCTCGTTGACTTGTGCTTACCCACGCTATGTCATATAATATGCGCTCTCGACAGCAGTTGATGTCATTTGAGAATAAAAATCTCCATACGTACGGAGACTCGAACACTCGACTTCCAACTAAAAAAACTTCGTGGTTACCTGCTGAACCACCGGGGCGACCGGTAGAAAGGACTGTGTAATGTGAAGAACACACACATCATACCCTTTCGTCCTGATTCAACCGCAAGTACTAGTGGTCAGCTTTAAATGCTACCAACATTGGTACCCGGGTTCAAATCCCGGTGAGATTTGGACTGTATTTGAGAAAATAAAAAGGAACCAATTGCTGAGAGCGCCTTTGTGGCGTGGGTAGGCAGAATCCGACGCAAGTCGACGAGGGAAGAAAGTGCTGACATATTATTGCGAAATAAACGCAAGGCACGCACGTAGTGGGGAGGGGCGAGAAGAGCCTAGTTAGTGAACCCGGATCTGAGTTACGACTAAAGAGGGAGATAAAAAAGGAGGGCGAAGATAATAAATGTCGTGGACAAAAATAAAATAAAAAACATGTTATTCATACGCCGGCTGGAATGACAGGTGGATCTCGTCCCTGTTAGAGTCAAGATCGTGTGCTCGAGCCCGGGGGAGGAGGGAAAAGAGCCTACTCTGTGACGAATAGGTATTTTGCACTGGCTCAACGTGAACCATCGTACGGTTATGCCATCATTCATCGTTGTGTACGGCTTGGGAAAGCTACACTCCAGCTTGTGTTTTTTGGCTTCCGCGAAGTGTTGCGTATACCGGATCTGAGTTACGACTATTAATATTAAATAGAGAGGGAGGGAGACAGAAGTGTGAAGATAATAAATGGGATGGGAAAAAAAAAAAAAATGCATTCAGCGAAGCAATATCGTACCGCCAATCAATGTTACTTGAACAGCCTTCGTTCACTGTGAACAATACGTTAAAATATGTGAAACATAATAAAGCGAAAGCATTATGTGCATTTCATCCAAACGTCGAAATAACATGGTTGATTCTCAGATCGACGAAAGGGCACACCGGCGGAGGTTGGGAACTAGAGGTACACCAACAGGCACGCCAAGAAGTAAGTGTCATGCCCACTCGTTTACTCGCTTGCCTCCAGCGTTTCGCTGACAACTAAGCCGGCATAGCAGACGCAGACGGGCGAACGACAAGACACGGCCTGCTGTTGCCTAGAAGCTAGGCTATCGTTGTAGTTTTCTCATCAATTTTGGCAGAGGCCATCATCAGCCTAAAAGCTAGGCTATCGTTGTAGTTTTCTCGTTAGGATCTTCATCATAATACTTAATTATAGGAAAAATACCAAAATAAGGTATACCTGATCCATTTGACCCAAAATGAAGTACATACTGGTCGCCCCGGTGGGTTAGCAGGCAACCACGAAGCCTGTTGGAGTCAATATCGTTAGTTCGAGCCCCCCCAAGTGCATGCTCGAAGGGGCTTTTTCTCGCGAAAAAAATATCTTGACCAGCGGAAAGCGCGAGAGCGTGAGTTAGCAAAGTTGATCGACGAGCGTTGGGAAGGCTGAACCCTCTGCGCGATAAAAACCAAGGCAAGAACCGTAGTGGGGGAGGAGGGAGAGGAACCTACTTCGTGACCCCGGATCTGAGTTACGACTAGGGAGGGAGAAAGACAGAAGTGCGAAGATAATATATGGGATGGAAAAAACTAAAAACTAAAACGAAGTAAAAAACGCGCGCCACGAGCGGGGCTTTGTCCATGAAAAGCCGTAAACGTTACCAGCGGTAGTTTTGTTTTTGAGCCTGAATATCAGGAGTAAATTTGCGGCCTCCAAAATATTACGATTACTATTAATCGTTTTCGTATGGCCCTAATAGAGTGTTTGCGATATAAGTAAAAAAAATATTTACTTTCCTTCCGCTCAAAAAAGTCAATTCCCTTCCCCTCATGGTTTCGGTGTGTTTGCGATAGAAGTAAACAAAATCCTGCAGGCGACGCCTCCGAAAATGATAAGGGAAGTGGGGTGAGGCAATGCGGCAAACCAAACAAACAACGAAAACAAAAAGTAGCGTACCAGAGGAACGGCAGCCCAGCAACGGTGGCGGCGGCAGGGGTATAACCGCAGTGTCGCAGCTGCTATCCCACGACCGCAAGCAGCAGCACCGGTGGCTGCAGCTACGTGGCGGCAGCCCCAGCAGCATCGGCAGCCCCAGCAGCAGCGGCAGCAGGAGCAGCAGCAGAGAAGCAGAAGCAACAGCTTCCGTTTTTGCTTTTTTCGATTTTGCGTCCGACTATTCTTGTCGTCGTGTGCTGCTCCTGCTGCTGCCCACGACCTACGCGCGACACCGCGCCAGCACGCTCCGCTCCAAGCCCGCCCGGGGCCCGACATATATAGACCGTGGCGGCGCGCCGCCGCTGCTGCTGGTGCTGCTACTGCTGCTACCGCAGTGTGGTGAAATTGAAATGATACACGACGATCTGTCATCCTGTCGCGCTCTACGAGCAAAGCGGTACGAGTACGTCTCCATACGAGTACGACTCGTACGAGTAGTTCTTCTGAACAGCGCATCCTCCACGACACCAAGCCGGCGAGAGCGTACCGTAGCGGGCCGCCAGCAGTCCGCCGGCGCCCCGTTAGGCAAATCCAGCACCGCCCGTCCGTATCATACTGTAGCTACACCTCTCGAGCCTCTGTGCTCCCACCGGTTGTTGTGTTGTGTAGAGCAAGCAGCAAGGTTGGGGCTCTTCTAGTTGGGGCCTATGGGAGACATCTCCCATAATTTGGGGCGTTCTGCGTCGGTAGAATGCTCGGTGCGTGTAGGCCAATCAAACTGAGAGACAAAAGTTACCGTAACTTTTGATCAAAAACATACTTCTCTAAAGTATATTTTTGCCGTTTTTTCAAAAATTTACCTCAAATCCTCCCTTCGGGAGAATTTTTAGAGAAGTAAAAGTAAAAAAAACAAAACGCAAATACTCTAATGTATGCATTCGTTCGTGGATGCTTTCATTGCTTTCGTGATCGCACTCGCTCTTACGACGAGTACTTCTGTATTGTTGTACCTGGTTTATGTATATAGTAGCCACATTGATAGCATACGAACAAAATATCGAGTTAATTTGAGATTGAACTGCTCGCTTTCCTGTTGGATAAACCCGGTCCAGAGGTACTCGGCGCAGCGTCTTGCTCACGCAGAACGGTGGGTTGACAGTCGAGGTGCCATGAGGTAGTTGGAAAGAGAGAAAAAAATGTATAATATGATTACCTCCTCCGAAGAGGAGGGGGGAGAAGAACAAGAAGAAGTAGAAGTGCAAAAGGAAGTGAAGGGAAGTGCTCAGGTAGGCCAATCCTGCCCGAGTCTTAGTTCCATATCGTACCACAAAGGACACTTACACGGCTATGCCATGAATATTGGCCCTACCTTATGGTACCACCAATAGGTCTTCCTATACGTACGTATGAGAAAATCCACTGCCTACCGACCTATGGAAAACGGTATCCCACTGTTATACAAGATACGCATATACCGCACAAGATAACGCAAACCCATGGCATCGGCGCGTATTGCACCACAATGCTATGGGAGTATGGGAATGTGGGCCCGCGGAACATCCACCTAATGGAGTAGATCATACCAGGTATAGAGCAATACCCAAGATGATATTCCAGTCACTCCAAACCTAAATAGATGCAATGATCTTCCATATATCATACGACAGTGATGGCCATATATTATCACACCCCCCATGAGGGCAATACTGTCGCTATGATGTGTATTGCATCCTAGGGTCAAAAGCATCAAAATCGGGTCCCTCCGAACTTAGGCGATATGTTCTTAACTGTTAACTGTACTCCAAAATATACGTCCAATGGTTCGTTACTAATTATTCCCCAATATGTTTGAAGAGTTTTATAAAACCAACTCCCCCCAAATTCCAAAACTAGTTCCCGAGTCACCAGGAACACCCCCTAAGATAATAGCAAGATAACATATACCACTCGATACTGAACATACTAATCCAAAAGCAAGCATTCCATAACCCACTACGTATAGTACCTAACAGCCAATTCCCTGCTGTGGAGATACCAAACTCATCCAAACTCCAAAAGAAACCACCGGGAAGACACAAGATCAAAACATTACTAACCCAGAGATTATACGTCTCAAATATCAAATCCCCACTTGAATAAAAGATGGTTCATCCCCAAAGACAAATATTTCAAAACTCATGTCTCGGAACATCACATTATATGTAATCCATTGTTTTAGGTATAGTACCAGAAACACTACAAACTCATCGTCAGTCTTACTACCGACCACAACTATGCGTTCATTTCTGAAAGGGTCAGGACACAAAGCAACCGCCAGGGCCAACTATTGTACTTGAGTGAATGGTCGCACACAATTATTCAGTATAACCAATCATCTTTTCTTCTGGGCGACTCATTCAGTGACAAGAATATCAAAATACATCAGGCATACCGGGAGGCGCCGGGGGTATAAACACCTCCTGCCAGTACGATCCAACCCTCGAGAGTTATTACCAGAATATCCAACCAGGGGTGATCAATCCACCAACTGTTTCATGATATGACTATGGGGGAGGTGGGCATATGGCCTCGCTGTGTTTTCAACGGACAACCTGTATACATACGCGCACGTGTATTCAAGAAACTAATCCGTCGAATTATTTGTGATAGCAGTCAGTATACATAATGTTCCTACCAGGCGGAACAAGCTCCAATTATCCTAACTACGCAAACATGTTACAATCGCAAGATGGGACAGATAAGGGGGGGTTAACAGTATATTCTAGTGTAACAGTTCGAAACGGAGCAGCTACTACTACTGTAGTTCAACACTTGAAACCAAATCCCGACAAATCTGCCTTGCAACACAACGAAACACCAAACAACCTGAACTTTCAATACCAATACGAACTAAACAACTACAAGCAATAGTGTTACTCAAAATCCCCTGCGTTAATTGCATACGACATGTACTCAACAGTTTAGATTTCGTACTGTATTTCACCCAGCCAACATTTCGAGAACGAAAAGTTCTACGTAAGAACATTGCACGTGGGACTGGCAGCGGGCAGCCCGAATTACACACAGCGAAAACACAATCGCTGGAATTTAAGCAGGGTACGCGATGTACCTTTCGGTCTACTCTCTTGCGCGTATTATACTTCGTGGAGGATATTCAGTTGCTTTTAGTATAGTGTATACCAGGCAGTACTGCTCAGGGATAAGGACGTGGACGCGAGCATTAGTTTCCCACCTGCCCCCTGCTCGCGTGCCTTGCCTATATCTCATACATCTCATACGAAGAAAGGGGAGCGGAGGGTGGGGGGGGGGCGTACTCATTTGTTGCTTGCCTTCGTCATTTGACCATTGACCACGCATCCCTTCCGAGACGGAGCACCGTTCCTACTCCTAATAGAGACACCTCCAACACTTGGGCGCTTATTACGTTGTTTCCATATATTACAAAGAAACGTTTGGCTAATCTTATCCCCTTCCTCTTTCGCCGCCTGTGGCCACCATCTATCTCCTAAGATAGCGATCGTTTTCTCGCTACTATTTAGTGTACCTAACTGCTCCATGCCACGCTCGTCCATTTTTTTCATCTCCTCGACTAACACATCCCTTTCCTCCTTGTACATTTCACATTCTCCCACTATGTGAATTCTACTCTCTATGGCTTTGCCACATGGGCACATATGTGCATCTACTTCCTCCTCCTCCCGGCTACTGGTATACCTCCTTCTTCTTTCTGGCAGACCCAGGTCCCCTACACGAAATCGCAGTTTCAGCTTTTTCGCGAAGTCCATTGGGCCGTGCAGATACCTTTTAATTCCTATTCCTTCTCTCAACCCCCCGTATATCTCTCCAACCAAGTGTTCTTCCCCTTCCACCTTCTTTCTGAGCGCTAGCCTTTCCTTTCTTTCTATGCTTTCTTTTTCTTCTGTCTTGTATCCGCTAAATTTCTCTATGGCCAGCATCTCTTTTTGATTTCCTACTGTATATCCTTCCATACTTTCTCGACTACGCTATCCCACCTTAGTCCAGCTCGCCCTTTGGTTACTTTCTCCCATACAGCTTTATCAGCTATGGCTGGCAACCTCTTATTTGGCATGTTCTTTACTTTATATTGCCATTTCAACTTACGCACGTCTCTATTTGTCTTAAGTGGGTGAATTCCCAGTTCTGCTCTCAATACTGTATTACTCGTCGTACTTGAGCATCCTAATACTTTTTTAGCTGCTGTCATATGTACTGTTCACAGCTTTTTTACGAGCTTCGCGTTCCCTTCCCATACTTCTCCTGCATATTCTAGCTTTGGTACAATCACATTCATCAGTATACATCTCTTAATTCTAGTGTCAAGGTGCGAGTCTGTTAGGACTGCTTCCATCTTGCCTACGTGTGCCTTACCCTTGCCTATTACTTTATGTATGTGTGCATCCCAAGAGCAATATTTTGAGATCTCTACGCCAAGGTACGTATACGAGCTGGTTCAGGCATATAACCGCAAATTTCGTCAGTCACGAATGCCGCATGCAATAGCAACTCCAATGTCACATATTCGATATCATACTGACCGCCATGAACAGTGGAAGAGGGACATCGCCTGTTTTTTTGTTCAAGGACCTAGAGTAGAACTGGCGCTACCGTCGAAAATGTGGCCCGACCAATCACAGGCCTTCAAAGAGGTCAACAATAGTCAGGCGTTTCCGTAGGCAAAAATAATTTCCCACATTTTGTTTTTCTGAACGAGCCGCTTTCAGGTGGTCCAAGGCATAGTTGTACAAAGTTTCACGCAAATATTCGAAGATCTGACTGCGTGCGATCATATTAAGTCATATTTAACGCCCAAAATCGATTATATACTGAAACTATGTACGAGTAATTACGAGGCAAAGCCTATTTTTGCACTTGTACCGCACAAAAGTCCTAATGTCCACGTCGTTTTTTGAAGATAGACCCTGAAATTTGATACACGTGTTTTATGCGCCCTACCCGAGACTTTTACCAATGGGTTTTTATTTCATACTTTTTTTCGCCGGAAATTTTGGATCTCTTGAAGACCCAAATTTCTCAAAAAAATACAAACTCAACAATATCTGACGGGGGAAAAAGAAAAAAAGACCCATCCGTCAAAGTCTCGGGTAGGGCGCATAAAACACGTGTGTCAAATTTCAGGGTCTATCTCCAAAAAACGGCGTGGACATTGGCCACTGAACGAATTTTCCGCGGTATACTTGAACCAGCCTGTACTGGTCTACGATCGGTAATTCATCTTCTCCCCACTTCCACTTACAAGTTACCGGACTCTCCTTAACTTCGTTACATACAACTACTGCGCACTTTTTTACGTTCGCCGTCACTCTCCACTTCCTGGTGTACTCTAGTGCCTTCTCTATTTGTTTCTGCAGTCCTTCGGGTGTTTCTGATATGCAGACGAAATAATCTGCAAACATCAATCCCGACACCATATCCTCGCCCACCGTGACCCCCTGCGATGCTGCTTCTACTGCTACTATCATGTCATTAATATATACCTTGAATAGGTTAGGTGATAGCGTACATCCCTGTACAACTCCTTGTGGGATATTCTTCTCCCTCATTCGCAAAATTAATTAATTATACCCCCCCATACCACGAACAACCTACCTATTCTTCTATATACTCGTACATACTCTATGTTTCTAGTTTTTCATACCATATTTAGTTCTGATAAATATGAATGCGTGTATCCCCCTAGCGCTCTATTAGTATTATCAGTGCACACTGCTTTCTGCGTAATACCCTGGTAACTGGCAAGGTACACTATCTGGAGAGAAGACGTACTTCGATACCTCCCCGTCCAACATCACAGCACTTCTCGCACATTCCGTCATCTTCTTCATCATTCTCCACACCGGTCGCCCCGGTAGAGTAGTGGTCAGCTTCAAAGGCTACTACCATTGATACCCAAGTTCGAATCCCACTGTGGTGAGAGAGCTTGACTTTATTTGGAAAAATAAAAAGGAACCAATTGCTGAGAGCGCCTTCATGGCGTGGGTAGGCGGAATCCGACGCAAGTCGTCGAGGGAAGAAAGTGCTGAAATCTTCTCGCGATAAAAATGCAGGGCAAGAACCGTAGTGGGGGAGGAGGGAGAAGAGCCTACATTGTGACCCCGGATCTGAGTTACGACCGGGAAGGAGAGAGAAAGAAAGAGCGAAGATAATAAATGGGATAGACAAAAAAATATATACGAGTATATATCTCGTCTTATCCCTATTTTCCACAACTTCTTCTACAGCCCATTTCTCCATACTGTATCGTAGGCCTTCTGTACATCTAAAAAGAAACAGTACGTTGTTTAGCCCCGCGCCTTTCCTGCCTTGGATCATTTTACCTAATGTGTACACATGGTCGACGCAGCTACGGTTTGGCCTAAATCCTGCTTTCCCTTGGCTAATTGTTTCTTCCTTCTCCGTCATTGCGCCCATTCTATCGTTCAAAATCTTACAGAACGTTTTATCTACAGTGCTTAGTAGCGTTATCCTCCTATAGTTATCCGGGTCAGCCTTGTTTCCTTTCTTAAACAAATGTACTACTACTCCTTCTGTCCATCTCTTAGGTGCGTACTCGTTTTTCCATATCCAGTTATACACCTTAACCATCATGGTAAGCATTCCTTCTCCCCCGTACTTCATAAATTCATTAACTATTTGGTCTGCCCCTGCTGCCTTTCTATTCTTAAGTTTAGCTAAACACTTATTTACTTATTTTCTTGTGAACTCTCCCTGTAACCCTTCTGAGCCACTGTCTTCCCCTTTCTGATGCATTTACGTTCGCCTCTGCCCACGCGTTGATATCCTTCTCGAATTCTGCGTCGAACGTTTAGTTGGTTGTGGGCGTTCCTAGCTTGCGGTAATGCTCTACAAGTACGTACCTTTTCCCCTTCGAACTACTAACCTTTTTACCGTTATGCGCTCTTAATGTAGCTATCCCCGTATCTGCCTCTCGTGCTTGTTTGCCTAGTATCCCTTTTATCCCTACCCACATCTGCTTCATCCCGCCATCAAAGTCTTCATTCGTTTTATTAACTACATCCTTCCATACCCCTTTCTTCTTCTTCTCAACCACATGTCTTACTTTATTTCTAGCAATACCATACTCCTCTCATCCTGACGTAGTTTTGCTCGATGTGTATATTGCGTGTGCCTTTCTCCTTACTCTTATAGCCTCTTTTACTTCTTCGTCCCACCATTTTACTGCTCTATTGCATATTATCAACCTCTTCCCTATTACTTTACTTGCTGTGGCCTTGACCAATTTCTCCCCTCCTTACTCTATTATCCTCGCTCCTGCACTATTTCTCTATATATTGTTATTTGTCGTACCTATGCTTTCCAGCAGATCGGGAAAATACTCTGAATTTTTAGTATTCTCTTCTTGGAATTCTTCCCGTTTTTCCTTTACTTCTAGTTTATCTATTCGCCATCTGTACAATTTCCTACCGCGCCTCTTTTATATACCTCTCGTCTACTGACTGTCTGTCCATATTAGGCAGTGACCCGTAGTTCCTACGTCCGCCGCGCATACATGTACTTCCGTTTTCTTACTACTTCCATTTTCTACTACTCTAAAGTCAAGAACGGAGCTTTCTCCCTTTTGTATGCACTGTCTAGTCCATTCTGGCTCTGGCTTTGTTACTCTATGGTTCAGAGTCTTCATCTCATTGTTTTCAAGGAACTTCAGCATCTCTTCCCCGTTCTTATTATTTGTTATTTCCCCATACTGTCCAATATTCTCGTTCGGGTTGCTTGCTTTCCCAATGCTTGAGTTTAAATCTCCGACCAGTACTACTTATTGTTGTCTTGTATATTTTTGTACATCTACTGCTATTTCTCCGAACTTCTTCTGTATATATTTTACCGTACTCTTCGACTCTGGTGGCATATGGATGTTTCCTAAGAAATAATATTTCGCTCCTCTCTCGCCTGATATCTTTATTCAGATGCTTTCGTCGAATTTCGTGTCTTTGATCACTTCTATTATGTCACACAGGTATTCTTTGACTAGGAACCCTACTCCCCCCGCCCCCCTATTCTTCTTGTTCTGTCCCTTTCTCTTTTTCCCTATCCATGCGTACTCTCCAATTGTGCATCCTATTTCCCACCCCTAATTTCCCCACGACTCTTGAATTCCCACTATGTCTAGGTCGCGCTCAGTTACTTATTCGGTTATTTATATCCTCTGGCGCTCTTCCGTGGCGAATCCACATACGTTACATGATCCTATTATCAGCTTCTTCTTCGTTTCATTGTTCGCTCGACTCTTGTCTTTCGTTTTTTGTCCTTCGTTGCTTCTTCTGTGTTCTCTTCTTTGAGCTTTCTTACTGTTTTCGTTTCCGTGTTTATCTTCTTGCTCTACGCCACTGTGTTTCTCTCCCATTCCCTTTGGGCCACATACTGCTTCCTGCCTCCCCTTACCTCCGTTCACCCTAGGACTACGTCTTAGATTCGCTATTCCATTAGCTATACATACCCTCCACCCTAGTCTTCTAACCCATGCCGACACTTGTTCTGTCTCTAATCTCTGCCACTCCATGCTCGCTTTCGGTTTAAGCGTGACACGAAAATGTTCTCCCTCCCTTTCTACTTGTCCTAATGCAAAGCAGTATAGTCCTAGTTCGTCGCACTTCCTCTTGAACTTTATTCTCGCCATGTCGCTAGGAACTCCGAATACCAGCACTACTAGTACTTTACCCTTCCAATCTTTCTTACTCCACCCATCCTGCCTCACTCACCGTATTTCTCCGAACCTCTTCCGAGACTATCTCCAGCTTGTTTTTGTTCATATTCGTAGTGGGAAATGTTCAAGTTACTGGGACTTCCCAATCCTAGTACTCGTTGAGGGTCTGGTGTATTTCAGTTTTTTTGCCGGCGCACCACACTAAATAGTGTCTCCAACACGGGCTCGTAGCCTGGAGCCAAGTTCAACACCCTTATAACGCAAGTACTCCACGTTTATTTCAGGCGATCTGCATGGTAACCATCCTGGTGTCCCACGACCGTATCTTTTATTTTCTTGCCCCGCTGCTGTACTGGTTACTTTCCTCGAGGGAGGTCGTTTTTACCGTGCGAGGTTCAAGGACGACTTGCATAACACAAAGTCTTACTCACACATCGAGATGCCCCGTACGTCGCTTCCTCCATCGTATGCACGTTTCACCATGGGTAGCTACCCCACTAATGCTCCCGAGTAGACCTTCGCTGCCGAAAGCTTGGCCAACAATCCCCCTACACTTTGTACCGGCTTCTATCCTTTAATATATCAAGATATCAACGTACCGCTTGGT
Source organism: Saccharina japonica (assembly GCA_008828725.1). Classification (NCBI taxonomy): domain Eukaryota; class Phaeophyceae; order Laminariales; family Laminariaceae; genus Saccharina; species Saccharina japonica. The sequence goes on from MEHQ01003781.1 coordinate 23,139, forward strand.
GCTCCGTCTCTTTGGTCGTGTGGTCGGTCGTTGGCAAGACGTTTGTTTCATGAGTTCAAAATGCCTGACTTAATGTCGTGCATCATCCACCCCTCCCCTTAATTTGGCGCATAGTATGTGCACCAAGTTTCAGGGGTTTAGGACGATATCGGACCAGACTTCCACCGGCCAATGGAAATCGGTATTTTTTCCGGGTATCTCACCACGAGACCCCAACCTTCATGTTAATTGAACATATCGGGGTGACCTTGCTGTATCTATGTGTGTGCATGTAAGGTGGTCCTCCTACATCCATGCTAGTTTTTTTTGTCTATGTTTCAACGTTTTGCTGTGTATTACCTGGTACGATATGGGAGAAGATATACACTAAGTGTGTGGTTTGGGTTTTGGTATGTGGGGAAAAAAACTGGTTAGTTTAGTAATGTTATGTCTATGTCCGGTTTGTGTTTTGATATGAGAAAAAAAAACTGGTTAGTTGAGTAGTTTCATGTCTATGTCTGGTTTGTGTTTTGATATGGGGGAAAAAAACTGGTTGGTTGAGTAATTTCTTGTCTATGTCCGGTTTGTGTTTTGATATGAGGAAAAAAAAACTGGTTAGTTTAGTAATTTCATGTCTATATCCGGTTTGTGTTTTGATACGAGGAAAAAAACTGGTTAGTTTAGTAATTTCATGTCTATGTCCGGTGTTTGTTTTGATATGAGGAACAAAAAAACTGGTTGGCTTAGTAGTTTCATGTCTAAAGTCTGGTGGCTTATTTTACAGCGTCGTTGCCACTCGACGCCAACCCATAGTTGTTTAGCAGAAGGGGGGGGGGGGCATAGCATCCATACCTTACAGATGAGGACGGTATCTGAATTCAAAGGCAGTGCTACCAGTACACGTCCATCATCAAAGTATTTTGATACACGTGCTAAGTTAATCAGTACAAAAGACAAAGCAGTACGTAACTCAAAACCCAAACCCTACGAGTACGTACGGTGAGGACAACGCATAGCTGAAAAAGAGACAAAGTCTTCAACCGTCTAACAGCTATCGTACGTCCATCATAAAACTGACCACTCAAAGATAAAACCTCGTCTCCTCGGAGTCGCTGACGGTGGTGTCCGCCGTGCCCCGGTGCTGACCCCAAGAAGAAACAAAACACCCCACCAGTTGCTCGGCCAACCCCTTTCGTCCTCCCTGCTCTGCTCCACCACAAAAAATACCTTGCAGTTGATGATGCTGGTGTGTGATTTCCCGTACTGCTTCCCCTTGTCACGATCCCAGGTCACATGTTAAGGGATTCATTCGGACAAACAATATATGAGCAAATGAAAGACAAACCCGTTTTTTTTTCAGTTGCAATACTATTTCTGGTATAATTTCCACATGTTCGTGACTCCCTACGGAAAACAGCATTTCTCCAGTTCTAATGCTCAGAACTTCGACTAATGAGTAGTTTCAGAGAGCCTAGATCATGGTCAACATTTGCGTCTCGGGAGGAACATCGATCATACGCCTTGTTCATCACGAAACGTGCCTCTTACTCGAACACGACTCGCCATACCCCTGGTACCCAAGACGAATTTGAAAAAAAGCAGTTTCTCCGGCTGCTGGTACTGTGTTAACTCAAATTTTCGACGAGGACGCCGAGCACTAGTATGTGAACGTACCTGGGCCTCTAGTTCGACCGTCCGTAGCGTCCTACGTGGCCACCGCAGAGTGTAGGTACCAAACAGGAGCTCCGACACGATCAAAATCTTGCTGCGGAGCACTTTCGTTTCGTGATGCAAACACAGCAATGCTTGCCCTCCCTTGCAGATCCAAGAGCCCCAATACCTCCTAGAGACTATAACGAACAAGTTATACGTTGGTCGGTCGGAGGTCTGAGCATTAGAACTGCAGCTATGCTGTTTTCCGTAAGGAGTACTGATATGGTGTTATTATACCAGAAATAGTATCGCTGCTGTAAAAAAAACGAAACGTGTATTTTTTTCAACGATTAAGTACTCTTCTTTTTCATGACTGAAGGAGCCCCTTAAGATTCGGTCTGTAGCTTGACAGTCAAATCCGATATCTCACTCGTCCATTCAGCCTGTCACACAAGGGGGTCTTGGCTCGATGGCAGTGCGCCGCTCTCCTGGCTACTGCTCCTTCCCTATCTGCTCTTGCCTCTGCTTCTGGATGGCTGATGTCGGCGGTTTCTCGCTGGTCTTGTATTGCTCCTAGACTCGCCTGTGCAGTTTGGCTTGGTATACGCTTCTGGAGTACTTTTCAGAGAAATAGCGTTAACCGCACATTCAATGCTTGGCTTTGTGGTGTTCCTCTAAGCAGAGCGTCGCGGAGGGGGATAGACCCATGGCGCGTAAAAGCTAGACGCTCGCCGGCTTTCCCTCAGTATCAGGCATCAAGGTCGACCTTAATACTATTGGATCTATTCCTTGTTGGTAAGTCATCATTTTGTCGTCACTCGATAACACGGAGTAACTATCTGTAGTATACGTAGTTTATGTTCAAGAGTTGGATCCTCAGAATATTCAGGAGTGGCCAATCAAAACAAAATCGACGAGAGTTGACGAGGGAAGAAAGTGCTGAAATCTTCTCGCGATAAAAATGCAAAGCAAGAACCGTTCTGGGGGAGGAGGGAGAGGAGCCTACTTTTTGACCCCGGATCTGAGCAACGACTAGGGAGGGAGAAAGACGGCAGTGCGATGATAATAAATGGGATGAAAACAAAAAAAAAACAATCAGAGTTCATTATCAATCAAGCCAGTGAAGGTATGCAGGACAAGTTATGCATAGTCGTACCTGGTGTCTACGTGTGTGTCTACTATATCATAGGAAGTGCATGTTGCTGGTTAGAGATGCAAGATCGTAGTGCGTGTTGCTGTTTACGATTCTCAGGATCGTCAAGGGAACAGGAGGAGGGTTTGCACGCCCAATCTCCCACTCTTCATTTGCTCATGATCAGCGTCGCTTTTGAGCACACACATTATTAATCAACATTGGCTTGGAGTCGCCAACACCATCTTCTCTTCTATTGAAGCGTTCATACAAGTTTGCCTCACAGCGACTTAAGCGTTCACCCTCCAATTCAGGCTGTATCTTGCCGGTCATCGGCAAGTGAGCCTACAGCGTACGCACCAGCTATGACCTGGTACACACGCTGAATCCACATCCTTATTAAATACTACTGCAGTATGTTTGACAAACCCGGTGCGTTTAATAGTGTCGTGGGACATTGCACGATACGCAGGCATGTTTTCCGAGTGTTGGTGCGTGATTGAACTGAACGAAGTATTTAAACGTTTAAACAAGTTTAAACATAAAAAATACTGAGCAAAAAAACCACACACACCAACAATCTACAATCTACGTACACTGATCGGACTCCCAAATATATAATATTAATATTACATAAACATATAGAGTACAAAACTACAACAGCAGTAGTAGTGTAGCCGGTCACTCCGGTGGTTCAGCAGGTAACCACGAAGCCTGTTGAGTTGGAAGTCGAGGGTCCGAGTCTCCGTATGTATGGATATTTTTTTTCTCAACTGACACCAACTCTGTCGAGAGCGCATATTATAGCGTGGGTAAGAACAAATCGACGAGAGTTGACGAGGGAAGAAACCGCGAAAAATACCCTCGCGATAAAAATGCAAGGCACGTACCGTACGAGTAGTGGGCAAAATATTACTGCCCTGGGGACAAAATATTTTCCGAGGTGGCAAAGTGGCCGATGGGCTCGCCTAATAGGCGGGGCAAAGAGGGGGGCACCAAGGCAAACGAAAGAAGGAAATATTGCGGCTGACGCAACACCCGTGTTGGGTACAAGAGCGAGCGACGTGCGGTACAAATAGTCCAATCTCAACAAACGTTTCAGGTCTCAGGCATGAGAAAACAATTCATGCGAGAGATGACATAAATAAATCGTCGAGACGGAGTACCGATATTTCACGGACAACAAAACCCAGACTATCTACGAAACGTTATGCTTGCAGACATCTATTGAGTTAGGGGGGCAAAAACAAAAAGAAGAACTCTGAATCCACTACCACCATTACAGCAAAATTAGTTGGTCGCGGCGGGGTCGGCAAGTCCGACGCCGCGGGACTCATCTACGTTACCTCCCGGTCACGGCCAAAGGAAACTCCTACATTTCCTTTTTACGACCGCTTCAGCCGCGCCAGAATGTACGCCGTCCGGCAGCCGAATTTACGCCGAGGCACCGCGGACATCTGGTCAACAGTCATCCCTTGTGGGATGCCCCGTTAGCTCCACTTCGACAAGGCCTCCAGTTTGCTCCAAGCTCTCTCACGCTATCTACAAACTGCAAGGCATTCGCAAAACTGCGACAACTCCTACATCCAAACGGCAACGCGGCGTCGAGCGCGTGAATCATACCATGGCTCAGATGCTCGCCATGGTCGTCAATGAGCAACAAAATGATTGGGATGCCCATCTGCCGCACGTGGAATTTGCTTATAACAATTCCGTCAGTGCCGCCACAGGGCTACCCCGAACGAGGTGCACATGAACCGCCTCCCTCGCCTACCCCTCACTGTTCTGAGCACCCGTACGCTCGTGGACACCAAAACCTGGCTCGGGACCACTCGACTATGTCGACCTGGCCACCGACCGCCAACGGCGCTCGTTCGCCCTCGTTCGCGAACAACACGCCCTGAATGTGGCCCGCGTCGAACGCGCAATTTTGCGCTTTCCGACGGGCTCAAACAACTCCTATCTACGCCGTCGGTGGTTGGTGTGGATCTACAACACCGCCTCTACCATCCGGCAAGGACCCAAGCAGGCACCACGCAAGGTCCTCAAAGGAAACTCTCCTCAATTGGACAGGGCCGTTCAAGTCTTAGCCGTCGGTCCCTCCCCGGCAGAAGCTACGCCTGACGGTCGCCCTCTGACCGCAAGCTTCTCTACCTCGATCTCCCCAACGACATGCGGGCGCGGACGCGCCCTGCCGCGTATCAGTGTTCGCTGCAAGCCTTGCGCAAACCCCCAGACAGCTCAGATCTCCCCGGTTTCTCCCAGCTGGCCTCACACCATACGTTCTCAACAACTACACCTCCAAGTCCCCCCCTTACCACGTCACCGAGGACGATGTCACTGTGCCCATCGAACGTCTGGAGGTCGACAAAATCACCAGCCACCGGTCAGTTCGCGGTCGGGGCGGCGTCGTCGCCGTCCTCTACGAAACCCACTGGAAAGGTCTCCTCCACCCATCATGGGAGCGGGAGATGGACCTCCAACACTTTCGACAACATGTTCTCCGTTACTGGGCGGGCGCACCACTTCAACTTCAACAGGCAAATCGGTTGTACCGTCGCATGCGCGTCGGTGCTGCCCAGCGAGAACTCTCACGAGATCAGGGCGCCCGATTTTTGTCTCCCGGCTACCTCCTCGTCACGCACCAAGCATGGATCAAAAGCTTCAGCGGCTCTATCCTTCCCGTCGGCGCCCACTTCTGGTACAAGGCCCGCGATCATCATTGGTGGTTCGGCAAAACCTCCGCGCACACCACATCAACCGCCATCTACATCGTCCGCTTCTTGGACGACCCCGGGCCTGTCAAGCTCAAGCTCTCTTCTTCTAATTACTCTACAGCCATCGGAGCGGAGCGTAGTTCGTGGTGCCTTCACACTCGTCAAGGTAGAGCCCTTCAGCATGGAATCTTGC
>MEHQ01000654.1:0-99587 GCA_008828725.1 Saccharina japonica
ATAGGAGAAAGGAGAGACAATATACTGCTGCAATCCAGCATATACTGAATAATTTTGACGGCAGTATACACTGACTGAGTCAGCCAGTGCCCAGCCCTACTAATTAAAAAATAACGACTTTCGAAATTCTTATTTTCCTCTAAATCTCAGCCTGGATTTCTTATTAGCTTGTTTCTTATCAGGAAGTCTGTACTATTAATAGCACTGCTGTGCTGTACTCGTACGTAGTATCTGAAGTTTTTTTTCTCGAAAAGGAACCGGAGCGTCTGTACGTCTGTACTTTATTAAGCAGTAAAAAGTAAAAAGAGTTGGAGTCGTTGCTGGCCGTTGAGACAAAATCAAAGGAATTTTTCAATATTGCACCCTAAAATACTTTTCTCCTTGCTCGAGTCGAGCAGAATGGTACATCAGATAGCCGAAGGTGGGTTAGGAGGGGCGAAAGTAAGAACAATACGCGTGATGGGAGGCAGACAAACGCCTTTACCCCTTCGGGGACCACCACTGTGCTGAGCGAAGTACATCGCGACTCTGAACTGATATGTGGTCGCTCACTGCTGCTGCTGCTGCTGTACCGCAAGAAGAGGTGTTTTCTTTCAAAGCATAAAGGGGATCTGAAACACTCACCCTCTCACTCGTGTCGCTGTCGTCAGTGGCACAACCTCTGCCACGCCTAAGCTTCCCACTCCATACTGCTCAGAGGCGCCTTCATGGTTCTTTCTATTGACAAGCAATCAACCAGACACGAAGTGCAGACGCTTGCGCGTACTAAAGCGAATTCGCCCCCGCGACAAAAAAGTGTTTTTATACCTTTGTGAAGGCGTGTTTTAACCGGGGACTATTTATTTTATTTACTAATTTATGTTTGGGCATTAGCCAAACATAGGTATACCTACGTACTTTGATCCATTTATAGGTACACTGCGTAATGCACACCGGAAACGGCTTCCTGGCCCGCCTGATATTGGGCCTGCGCCCAATTGTACCTACAAATGGCTCAAAGTGCGTAGTAGGTACACCTATTATCGGCTACTCATTTTACGTATCACCTATTTTTGGCTTGAACTGTTGTTGTTGTTGTTATCTTCACATTAAACTCGTTTCAGTTGCTAATCCCTATAGTCTGATGTAGCAAGATCACGGCCAGTGGTCACAAAACTGCTAGAGCCATCAGAGAATCCTAAAGAACACGTACACTTAGCAGGGAAAGGATACACAAGTCCGAAGAGGTACACCTAAAATCCCTACAACATGTCATGTGTGTCCAAAACTGAACTACACGCCCGCAATCTCCATTCGACTACAGCAGCATCGTCCCCCCCCAGGAAAGCGCCTCTGAGCAGTATGGAGTGGGAAGCTTAGGCGTGGCAGAGGTTGTGCCACTAACGACAGCGACACGAGTGAGAGGGTGAGTGTTTCAGATCCTTTATGCTTTGAAAGAAAACACCTCTTCTTGCGGTACAGCAGCAGCAGCAGCAGCGAGCCACCACACATCAGTTCAGAGTTGCGATGTACTTCTCAGCACAGTGGTGGTCCCCGAAGGGGTAAAGGGTTTTGTCTGCCTCCCATCACGCGTATTGTTCTTACTTCCGCCCCTCCTAACCCACTATTGGCTATCTGATGTACCATTCTGCTCGACTCGAGCAAGGGGAAAAGTCCAATAGGGTGCAATATTGAAAATTTCCTTTTTTTATCTCAACGGCCAGCGACAACTCCAACTCTTTTTACTTTTTGTACTCTCGTTGTACTACATAATAAAGTACAGACGCTCCGGTTCCTTTTCGAGAAAAAAAACTTCAGATACTACGTACAGCACAGCAGTGCGAGTACAGGACTCCTGATAAGAAACAAGCTAATGAGAAATCCAGGCTGAGATTGAGAGGAAAATAAGAATTCTATCTCTCTCTTTTTCCTCCTCTCGGTCATCGCAGACCGTTCGGTTTTGATTTTGTATGCCCTACTCACGTCGTTTTTTGTTGATTGAAGAGTATAAATTCTTATTTTCTCTAAATTCTCAGCCTGCGAATTTCTTAACTTGTTTCTTATTCAGGAGTCCTGTTACCTCGCCACTGCTGTGCTGCTACGTAGCTATTTGAAGATTTTTTTCTCGAAAAGGTCAAACAATAAACAGGAGGCGTTCTTGTACTTTATTTTTAAAGCCAGCTAAAAGCTAAAAAGAGTTGCGAGTCGTTGCTGGCCGTGAGTGAACAAAATAAAAGGAATTTTTCAATATTCTATTTACCTCTGTTCGCTAAATTAATAATTGTACCCCCCCCACCCCATACCACGAACAACCTACTTCGAAGGATATACCACATATATTCATATAATACAATATTGTATATTATCATACTTAGCCTTTGGAGCCTTGTTTCATTCTTTTACCTCTTTCGCTAAATTAATTAATTGTACAACCCCCCCACCCCATGACCACGAACAAACCTACTTTGCTATACCACCATATTATCAAATACAATATTTATTGCACCCTAAAGGACTTTTCCCCTCGCTCGAGTCGAGCAGAATGGTACATCAGATAGCCAAAGGTGGGTTAGGAGGGGCGAAAGTAAGAACAATACGCGTGATGGGAGGCAGACAAAACCCTTTACCCCTTCGGGGACCACCACTCACTGTGCTGAGCGAAGTACATCGCAACTCTGAACTGATGTGTGGTGGCTCACTGCTGCTGCTGCTGTACCGCAAGAAGAGGTGTTTTCTTTCAAAGCATAAAGGATCCGAAACATTCACACTCTCACTCGTGTCGCTGTCGTCAGTGGCACAACCTCTGCCACGCCTAAGCTTTCCACTCCATACTGCTCAGAGGCGCCTTCCTGGTTCTTTCTATTGACGAGCAATCAACCAGACACGAAGTGCAGACGCTTGCGCGCACCAAAACGAATTCGCCCCCGCGACAAAAAACGTGGTGTTTGTACCTTTCTGAAGGCGTGTTTTAACCGGGGACTATTCATTTTATTTACTAATTTGTGTTTGATCATTAGCCAAACATAGGTACACCTACTACGCATTTTAATCCATTTATAGGTACACTGCGTAATGTACACTGGAAACGGCTTACTGGCCCGCCTGATATTGGGCCTGCGCCCCATTGTACCTACAAATGGCTCAAAGTGCGTAGATACACCTATTATCGGCTATACTCATTTTACGTATCACCTATGTTTGGCTTCAACTGTACCTATAAATGGCTCGAACGATCACTTTTTGGCAACTGAAATATAGACAGACGGCCACACTAGATGCCCGGACTGTTACCTGTTTTCCTCATCATATATTCACCCACGTTTGCTATGTAATGTTGTTCCGGACCGCGCCAACGGCTGTGTAACTTCAGACACTCTCAACCGTATGGTATTACTCTGTACACGGATACTATATACCAAAGTTTCTCCTACTATATACTGCACTACAGTATGTGCATTCGATATATTTATTTTTGGCTGAAATACTTTTCTTTCAATCAAGTCAACCAACTCAATCTTGTGTGGCAGTCTTGACTACAATTTTTCATCGTAGTAAAAATGAATACTAAGATCAAGTCAAATACTCGTCGACGTCATCCTTTTCGTTGTGGCAGTTGTTAATGATGTCAAAAACATATACAAGCTACATTTTTCGGTCTGGAAATCCATTTTTTAATCAAATCAATACATGGGTTTTCGAGAGTATGAAAAACATGTTTTTCAGCGCAAAAAGTGTACAATTCAAACAAGTCAAATTATGGTCGATAGGATAGAGTTGTTTGTGGCAGTTGTTAAAGATGGCAAAACAAAATTGTGTGCTGTATCTAATATTTAATCAAGTCAGTTAAGGCGATTTTTTTTTTCACGTTGGAAGTCTATACTTTACTCGTATACCTTCATTGTACTCGTAGTGTACATGTCTTCGAGCATTTTTTTTCGACGTAAAATAATGTACACAATAATCGACTCAAATTATGGCCGATTTGATCGTGTTTAATTTCGTAGTTGTTAATGATGGCAATTTTTTTTTTCTTGTATTCAGGCTGGAAATCTATACTATAATCATGTCAATTAACTCAATTTTGTGTGATAACCTCGGCTATAAAAATCATTCAAAACAAATGCATACTGTAATCAAGTTAAATTAGGGTCGATAAAATAGTGATTTTATTGGGAGTTGTTGATGCTGGCATTTTTTTTTTTTATGGTTGGATGTCTATACTTTAATCAAGTTAATAGTTTGATTTTAGTGTAGGTGTCTTGGAAGTATTTTTTTTCGACGTGAACAAATTTACACTATAATCGACTAAAATTATGGCCGATTGGATAGTGTTCATTTTGGTATTTGTTAATGCTGGCAATTTTTTTTTGTCTTTGCATTCTGGATGGAAATGTATACTTTAATCAAGTAAGTTAAGTCATTTTTGTGTCCCAAGTCTTACGCATTTTTTCACGTCGAGCATTTAATCTTGAAAAAATAAAAAGGTATAAATTATTACATAAACGATGTATCGTCAACAGAATTATTATTTTCTTTAAGTCTTTTTGCACTAATGGCGCCTCCCAAGGTGTCTGCAGACCTCGCCCTAAGGGGCTTAAGTTAGCCAATGCACATGGTTCATGCTCTCCTGTCAATCTGATCTATGTATTGATTTGGATCTCGGGTAGTTGCATTACAAGCTCACAAGTACGCGGACTGCAGTCAAAAATATATTCCTGGGCTGTACACATAGCTCAACCGTAAGTGTAAAGTCAGCAGCAGTAACCTAGTACTTCATGCCATCAAATTGTCGTTCCAAGATTGTCATACCGACTGCACTGGGTTAAGGTTTTCGATCAGCATGTAACCGTGTATACAGACTGGGAGCGTACAGACGCTGTGCTCCTATCTTAACAGCGTCGGCTTTTTGTTGTTGATTAGTCAGGTCGTTTTATTCAATTTGGGAGCCATAACCGTTATGCGGATTGTGTGTGCGGGGTAAATTATGGGGGGTGGTCTCGTGTAGTCCCCAACCCATTTTTGTAATGCATCGTCAGCGCACCTTGTCGAGTACAAAATGAAACAATTGACTTTCATAATCGTTGTTGTATTATCTTTCTCGTTTGTAACGACAGTAAGGTCGTGCCCTGCGGATCCCAATACCCATGTTTGTACATGTGTCGCACCTGTCAGAATGCACATGAATCGAATCTTCGAAGTTATGTCTTTCGTATCGAGCTTTAATGTTTTAGGTCTTTTGTTTTCGCATCGAGCACGCTAAGGGTGCAAAAACAAATGCTGTGTTGGAAGCTCCGACCACACCAACCGGGAGCCCACCCACAGCTACACGAAACAACTGTCTCGTGCAGGGTTGCGGGTGGATTCTGTTTTGCTGGTGGGTGTGGGGTGCGGCTTTTAGTGGCGTATGATTTTCCTCTGTCGAACATCGATGCCTATCCCACTAGCTCCGGAGAAGACAACCCCCACACTAGACACATTGGCCCGGACGGAGGGGCCGGTGATGTCTGGGTGTGTATGGTGTGGTTGCTTAGGGCCAATGTTTGCTGTCCGACACAAAGGTCGAATACATACCCATCGTGCAACCCGCACACCACCCAAGCTCTGGCCAAGCTTAGGTGCCCCTGGCGCTGTGTGTGGTCTGGGGGGTGTGTGGCTGGTCAGGCGACCGTCATGTGTAAAATCTTGTTGTCTCCTTCAGACAGCCTGACAGTGGATGTCAACACATTAGGTGGCACCATCATGCACGAGTTTTCTTGTTGCATGTTCATCTTGCTTAGACCGTTGATCTTGCATTACATCTGTGTACTCCGGAATCCCAGGAACATTGCATACAGTTAGGATCACACCTATCTGTTGCACCGCTTTCACGACAACTGCACAATACGGCTTCATCCGGCTTCGACGGTTGATACGCTGCCAAGCAAAGCGAAAAAACCCAATATTAGCTTTGTTATAAAGGCCCTGCACTTTCCAGAAGTCGTTGTGTCCGTCCGTCAGGGGTAACCGGGCACATCCAACGCCTTAGAAAGCTATGGCTTCGAAGCTGGCTTCTACCGACGATCCAAATATAAGTTCGTTCATTACAAGAACGGTGGGAATGAGGAGCGTGACAGACGCCTTCAAGTGGTCAAACTCCTAACTGCATTAAGCTACTGCGTTGGCGGCTCTTCTCTTTTTGCGTGTTCCTGCAAATTGTCATTGATGGGATCGTTTTTTATTCTAAGCGATTTGGGTCAGCACATAAACCTTTTTTTACTGACCGGCAGGTAATTGATGGGTGTGCGTGGTGGGTGAGAGATTTACTGGGTTGGTCGGTTGGTCCCTCGGCTGGTAGTCCCACAATCACCAACACCACCCACCAACATTTACTGTTAATTAAGCGATGCGTGTCAGCGCAAAAACCTTGTACGAGTACAGAGAAAAATGCAAACAAATAAATCTGAATCATTTCATAATTCGTTTTTGTTGTATTGATCTTTTTGCTCGTATTTTGTAAAATCTGTATCAGGTATCAGGTCGGTTGGTCCCTGGGCTGGTAGTCCCACAATCACCAACACCACCCACCAACATTAATGGTTAAGCGATGCGTGTCAGCGCAAAAACCTTTGTACAGAGAAAAATGCAAACTAAGAAATCTGAATTATTTCAGAATTCTTTTTTATTTGTATTGTCTTTTTGCTCGTATTTCGTAAAATCTGTATCATTTCAGAAATCGTGTTTTATTGTCTTTTTGTTTTCTGCAGCAGCAGCAGCAGCAGATAAGAAATGGGATGGACAAAAAAAAAAACAAAATGCTGCTGCTGCTGAACGAGTGCGTACCAGGAACCACCACCAAACCACGGGACGAAGCCACCACCAACCACCACCAGCCACTACGAGCAACAACAACTTCTGGTGCTCCTGCGGCTCGTGGGGCGGGGTGGTGGCGGTGGTGGTGATGGTCGTCGTTGTGGTGTTTGCTGGTGATGGTGGTGTGTGTGCTGGTTGCTTTTTTAGTTGTGTGCGATGATGGTCTTCCTCCTGTTGCGACACAACAATCACGATCGATCATCACATCACCACCTACCTGCCTGCCACCAAACCACGGGACGAAGCCACCACCAACCACCACCAGCCACTACGAGCAACAACAACTTCTGGTGCTCCTGCGGCTCGTGGGGCAGGGGTGGTGCGGTGGTGGTGATGGTCGTCGTTGTGGTGTTTGCTGGTGATGGTGGTGTGTGTGCTGGTTGCTTTTTTAGTTGTTGTGCGATGATGGTCTTCCTCTTCTCGTCCGATCATCACCTGTTGTTGCTCTACTGCCGAGAAATGTGGTCTTCACTTTCAACCCTTGACAGCCTTGACATGCCGTGACTGTCACCAAACAACTAGTTTTTAGTGTGGAACACTCCACCCTACACCCTTGACAGCGCATGTTTTGCCTTGCTTGACATGTCTCCCGACACGTTTTGCTTGAGAGTTGCCGGTGGTGATTAATCGTTGCTATATACTACTGCTATATAGTTGCTCTACTGCCGAGAAATCCCAGTGACACAATTTGGCACTGGCAACAGTTTAGGGCAGTCACTACTGGCCTAGCTCTCGCGATCTCGGCACCGCTTTCGACACGAAAGCACAGGACGGTCGGCACAAATAGCGGGCCTCTATCAGTCCCGAGCGTGTCTGAATCGGTTCAGTGTACGCGTCGCGCGCCAAAAAAAAGCAAAGCGAACGAAGTGCGACGAAGTGCAGGACAGAAACCTCAATATTAAGCATTCTTAAATAAAGCCACGCTGCGGCAGCTTTCAGAACTGTTTTTTTCCGTTTTTCATTGCTGTCTCGTGCCTGGGTCGCAAGTCCTAACGGAAGCAATCTATTGGTAATTGCATTGTGGACTCTGAACGGAGTATGTATGCATGCTGACAAGGAACTGCGACAGCAGTACGAGCGCAGTACTGGCAAGTCCTAACAAATACATAAGTGTGTACCTGGGAGCTGGTACACATTTACTGGCATACAGAGTACCTGGTAAGTAGTATTAATAGCACACGCACATGCAGTAGTTAACCCTTTTAGTACTCCAGTGCACATAACAATATATTTGGCTCTATTTTCCCAAGTAATTTTGTCGCCATACGCGGGACTGCAGTCTAACAGGCGGGCAGGGGTGATACCGATATTCATAATATATATATACTTCGTATATTCATTACTATTAGTAAAGAACGGTGGGAATGAGGAGCGTGACAGACGCCTTCAAGTGGTCAAACTCCTAACTGCATTAAGCTACTGCGTTGGCGGCTCTTCTCTTTTTGCTGTGTTCCTGCAATTAATTGTCATTGATGGGATCGTTTTTTATTCTAAGCGATTTGGGTCAGCACATAAACCGTTTTTTACTGACCGGCAGGTAATTGATGGGTGTGCGTGGTGGGTGAGAGATTTACTGGGTTGGTCGGTTGGTCCCTCGGCTGGTAGTCCCACAATCACCAACACCACCCACCAACATTTATTGTTAATTAAGCGATGCGTGTCAGCGCCAAAACCTTGTACGAGTACAGAGAAAAATGTAAACAAATAAATCTGAATCATTTCATAATTCGTTTTTGTTGTATTATCTTTTTGCTCGTATTTTGTAAAATCTGTATCAGGTATCAGGTCGGTTGGTCCCTGGGCTGGTAGTCCCACAATCACCAACACCACCCACCAACATGTATTGTTAAGCGATGCGTGTCAGCGCAAAAACCTTGTACAGAGAAAAATGCACACTAAGAAATCTGAATCATTTCAGAATTCGTTTTTTTGTATTGTCTTTTTGCTCGTATTTCGTAAAATCTGTATCATTTCAGAAATCGTTTTTTATGGTCTTTTTTCTGCTCAGCAGCAGCAGCAATAGAGAATGGGATGGAAAAAAAAAACAAATGCTGCTGCTGCTGAACGAGGGTACCAGGAAACCACCATTCAAACACGGCGAGCCACCACCAACCACCCACCAGCCACTACGAAGCAACACATTCTGGTGCTCTGCGGCTCGTGGGGCAGGGGTTATGGTGGCGGTGGTGGTTGATGGTCGTCGTTTGGTGTTTGCTGGTGATGGTGTGTGGTAGTGTTGTTGCTTGTGTAGTTGTGTGCGATGATGGTCTTTCCTCCTGTTCGAACACAATCACGATCGATATCACATCACACCTACCGCTCACGCAAACCACGGGACGAAGCCAACCACCAACGCCCACCAGCCACTACGAGCAACAACAGCTTCCAGTGCTGCTTCGGCTGGAGGGCGGGGGTGGCGGTGGCGGTGGTGGTGGTGGTGGTGGTGGGGTTTGGTGGCGGTGGTCCGGGTTGCTTCTTTTGTTGCAGGTACAAATCTGGACTGTTCTCGAGAGACGACGGCGCAAGGCAAGCCACCATCACCGCCGTCACCACCCCACCATCACCAGACCACGGGAACAAAACCCCACCAACGCCCACCAGTTACTACGAGCCACAAGCTTCAGGTGCCCCTGCTGCTTGGCTGGTGGTGGTGGCTGGGGGTCGTGTGGTGGTGGGTGGTGGTGGTGGTGGTGGTGGTGCTGTGGTTGCAGTCTGTCGGAAGCTGCCTGTTGCAGCTACGATGTACAAATCTGTGTGTGTGTTCTTCACTTTCAACCCTTGACAGCCTTGACATGCCGTGACTGTCACCAAACAACTAGTTTTTAGTGTGGAACACTCCACCCTACACCCTTGACAGCGCATGTTTTGCCTTGCTTGACATGTCTCCCGACATCTTTGCTTGAGAGCTTGAGCGCAGGGTTAAATAAAAAATCTCAGTGACAATTGTCACTGTGGTAACCAATTATGACAGTCAATACCGCCTAGCTCTCCGATCTCGGCACGGCTTTCGACACGAATAGCACAGGACGGTCGGCACAAATAGCGGGCCTCTATCAGTCCCGAGCGTGTCTGAATCGGTTGAGTGTACGCGTCGCGCGCCAAACAAAAGCAAAGCGAACGAAGTGCGAAGTGCAGACGAAGTGCGAGGGACGTGCGAGGGACGTGCGAGGGACGTGCGAGGGACGGACAAACCTCAATATTAAGGATTCTTTAAATAAAGCCACGCTGTGGCAGCTTTCAGAACTGTTTTTTGTCCGTGGTTCTTTCTATTGACAAGCAATCAACCAGACACGAAGTGCAGACGCTTGCGCGTACTAAAGCGAATTCGCCCCCGCGACAAAAAATTGTTTTTTTTTACCTTTCTGAAGGCGTGTTTTAACCGGGGACTATTCATTTTATTTACTAATTTATGTGTGGGCATTAGCCAAACATAGGTATACCTACGTACTTTGATCCATTTATAGGTACACTGCGTAATGCACACCGGAAACGGCTTCCTGACCCGCCTGATATTGGGCCTGCGCCCCATTGTACCTACAAATGGCTCAAAGTGCGTAGGTACACCTATTATCGGCTACTCATTTTACGTATCACCTATTTTTGACTTGAACTGTACCTATGAATGGCTCGAACGATCACTTTTTGGCAGCTGAAATATACACAGACGGCCCACACCAGATGCCGGGACTGTCAACCAGCCTACCGTACCTGTTTTCCTCATATATATTCACCCACGTTTGCTATGTAATGTTGTTCCGGACCGCGCCAACGGCTGTGCAACTCAGACACCCTCAACCGTATGGTATTACTCTGTACACGGATACTATATACCAAAGTTTCTCCTACTATATACTGCACTACAGTATGTGCATTCGATATATTTCTTTTTGGCTGAAATACTTTTCTTTCAATCAAGTCAACCAAGACTCAATATTGTGTGGCAGTCTTGACTACGATTTTTCATCGTAGTAAAAATGAATACTAAGATCAAGTCAAATACTCGTTGACGTCATCTTTTTCGTTGTGGCAGTTGTTAATGATGTCAAAAACATATACCAGCTACATTTTTCGGTCTGGAAATCCATTTTTTAATCAAATCAATACATGGGTTTTCGAGAGTCTGAAAAACATTTTTTTCAGCGCAAAAAGTGTACAATTCAAACAAGTCAAATTATGGTCGATAGGATAGAGTTGTTTGTGGCAGTTGTTAAAGATGGCAAAACAAAATTGTATGCTGTATCTAAACTTTAATCAAGTCAGTTAAGGCGATTTTTTTTTTCACGTTGGAAGTCTATACTTTACTCGTATACCTTCATTGTAGTGTACATGTCTTCAAGCATTTTTTTCGACGTAAAATAATGTACACTATAATCGACTCAAATTATGGCCGATTTGATAGTGTTTAATTTCGTAGTTGATAATGATGGCATTTTTTTTTTTTTTGTATTCAGGCTGGAAATCTATACTATAATCATGTCAATTAACTCAATTTTGTGTGATAACCTCGGCTAAAAAAATCATTCAAAACAAATGCAGACTATAATCGAGTTAAATTAGTGTTGATAAAATAGTGATTTTATTGGGAGTTGTTGATGCTGGCGATTTTTTTATTTTTATGGTTGGATGTCTATACTTTAATCAAGTTAATATTTTGATTTTAGTGTAGGTGTCTTGGAAGTATTTTTTGTCGACGTGAACAAATTTACACTACGTCGTATAATCGACTAAAATTATGGCCGATTGGATAGTGTTCATTTTGGTATTTGTTAATGCTGGCAATTTTTTTTTGTCTTTGCATTCTGGATGGAAATGTATACTTTAATCAAGTAAGTTAAGTCATTTTTGTGTCCCAAGTCTTACGCATTTTTTCACGTCGAGCATTTAATCTTGAAAAAATAAAAAGGTTAATAAATTATTACTATAAACGCTATGGGTAATGTCGCACGGGATCAACAAGATATTTATTTATTTTTCTTTTTAAGTGGCTGTTATTTGCCACACTAAAATGGTGCAGCACCTTCCCCAAGGTGTCTGACAAGGTACCTCGCCGCTAAGGGTGCTTCAAGGTTAGCCGAATGGCCACATGTGTACTCCGAGTATTTAGGCCACCAGTACTCTGATACAGCAGTATAGAAACAACCGTAAAATAATAAGGCTGCTGTTGCTCTAAAGTCTGTGGGTATATATAAGGAGAGGCCAAACTCTGACGACTTGGGCCATCTGATTCTCAAATCGAATTTTTTCCGGTCAGATTTTGCACAATCGGACTGCATTAGATAGGACGGTGCTTTCGTTTTTTGCATCGAAAAATACAAATCTGAAGCTCGAAATCGAACCGCATAGGAAACGGCCTTTGGTTAGCGAAGGTCGTTTCTAATAGCTATAAGCAGTTCGATTTCAAGCTTCAGATTTGTATTTTCATTACGAATCTCAAAAACGAAAGCACCTCGTCCTATTAATTTTTATGCCGTCGGATTGAGAGGATCGAAAAACTCGTTTTCCGATCCACTATAAATTCGACGGGGGGTGTCTGGATGCCTTCTTCCCTATCGTCAATCGGACCGATTTTGCAGTTTTTTGTGCTCTTCCTGGGGGCGGTTGATACGACAATTGAAAACTGCTTCGTGTCCTACTCGCGGGTTCTAGGAGGTGCTACGCTGCGAGCAGCAGCAGCAGCAGCAGTAGAGAGCAGCAGCAGCAGTAGAGCAGTCAACCCAGCATCGGAGAGGTGTTTAGGCTGCCGCTGGGTGGTGTGACCGTGTGTTTGGAGGGGTGAAGAGAGATGCGGTGAGCTTCAAAAGTTTTTCGATTGAGAAATCCAATCCACGAATCACGTCGAAAAACTCGAGTTTTTCGACGGGATTCATTCGTGGATTGGATTTCTCAATCGAAAAAGTTGGGATCGAAAAAGCTCTTTTTTCAACGCCCGATTGGGTCCCCAATCGGAAACCGGCTTTTTCGATCCACGTTTCCGACTGCACAAGAATTAGCCTATGCAGTCCGATTATACAAAATCTGACCGGAATTTTTTCGATTCGGCCACGACTTGGGTCATCAGATTTTCAAATCGAAAAAAAGCACGGTCTCTAAATTCAAGATATCATCCATGCAGCAAGCAAGCAGCAGCAGCAGCACGATCGATGAGTTGGATGGTGACACAGCGACGTTGCTTCGCGCCCGAAGCGCAGCCGACGATCGGTGGGCCTCTCTGTCGCCAAACTACAGTCGGCTGGCGCGGGCTCGGGCCTAGAGACGAAGGGAAGCGCACTCGGCGCGCGCCTCTTCGTACTCGTAGACTTTACAGCAGCAGCAGTACAGTGTACAGTATAGTACTTTAGCTGTACAGCAGTCACACACACGTGGCCATCTTGGGTACCCTGCCAGCATTTGACGTAGACACCCTGCCAGCATTTGACCTCCTACTGCTGTTGTTGCTGTTGTTGACCATGGCCGAACTACGAACGGCGAGAAGTCCAAGGCACAATGGCACACACACTGCGTACGGCAGATGCATACCGATCCAGAGTCGCCGTTCACTGTTCGTTGCTGTTGCGAGCTGACGAGGCGTGGTACGTGGCATGTGTCTCGTACATACCCGCAGCCAAAGATGTCGGGAGACAGGACTTTCAACCCTTGACAGACAGCAGGTTTGCCTTGACATGCCGTGACTGACACCAAACTACTATGTTTTAGTGTGGTACACTTCCGCCCTACACCCTTGACAGCGCACGTTTTGCCTTGCTTGACATGTCTCCCGACATCTTTGCCCGCAGCCGGCCACCACAACTAACCCGCCTTCCCCCTGTTCAAACAATATTTGTGGAACTCCCAAAGGTCATTCAGTGCTCGGCGTGTGTTGCGTGTTGATCTGCTTGGTGTTTGCTGCTGTTCTCGGCGTGTCGCACACACCCCACC
This sequence comes from Saccharina japonica, assembly GCA_008828725.1. Classification (NCBI taxonomy): domain Eukaryota; class Phaeophyceae; order Laminariales; family Laminariaceae; genus Saccharina; species Saccharina japonica. The sequence goes on from MEHQ01000654.1 coordinate 13,744, forward strand.
TCTGATGCTGATACTCCGCAGAGGCGCATGGTTTGTGCTAGGCTGTCGAGGCGTGCAGAAACTAGCGCGACGCTGCTGCCGTGCGCCAAGAACGGGCTTTGAGGGTCAAGCGGACGAGGGGGTACCCGGGGTGTGGTTTTATGGTCACTTATTCACTTGATTATCTCGGTCACTTTTTGGGGGTCACTTATTCACTCGATTATCTCGGCCACTTTTTTCACTGGAAATCTGTCACGAGTTTTGAATTTCCAAATGACCACTCCAGTCACAGACTGGAGAACTCATACGGTCCTTACAGTTTCGGACAAAAAGGTATTGCGAAATAAAAAATCAACTCAAACCGAAGGCTAAAACCAAGTTAAATGAACTCTCCCCTAGGAAAACATCCCAGTTATTTAATGCCCTTTAAAATGATCCTCAGGTATAGTATCGGAGCCTGCGGTTACATCTATCAGACGTTGTATATACGAGTATGTTCTTACACCGCGTGCCCCCTCGGTGGGTTTCTGGAATTTGTTTTTGTGCGCCCTTGTTCCCGCATACACATACATGGAGGAGCGTGTTACTGTCCGTGTAACACCCGATTTTCCAAATTGTGTTAGTATCGCAATCGAATGAGTAACATTCGCGTTGTAATCTCCGGTCTTACTAAAAAATAAGGTGTTGAGAAAGGGCCATTATTTTCGAGGAAGTGTGAACCAACATATCCGAAGTGTGAACCAATATATCCGAAATACTTTGAATATAAACAAAGGAAAGCTCAGAGAAAGAGAGAAAATGGAGAAATTGAAACCGGAAAATAGGGGAAAAAAAGGAGGAAATTGATACAGGAAATGACGATCATATCGGATCTATTAAATTCGAAAAGTTTCAGAAGAGGAAAACAAGGAAAATAATAGAATTCAAACTAAAAGGAATGAGATTCGAAATGGATCAGAGGGCAAAATGTTAGCAAACGCATTTCCATATATAAAGAGAAAAATCGAGTTCCCGTGTAAAGTGTGACAAACACGAACGAGGCCATGTGTATAAAACAGGGTGAGACACAAGAGTATCTACTTGCAGGATTGTATACAGTGATATAATTGATGTGAAATGCCGTGTAGTATACATCAGCAGAAGAACGTGCAGCATGTAGCAAAGCAAGAACAACGCTCAAATAAAATCAGTTGTTAATAATCGTTCTCAGTTCCCTGAAGGAGGAACGTGAAAGCACCCGTTTGTCATAACCAACACCGTGGAAGCACCTTTATATGAACACATAATAATGTAGAGCACAAACGGAGGATCAGGAAAGCACAGGGGAGTTCCGACCAGGCCGTACGAACCGAAAAAGAGGAATTCCAGAATCAAACGTGCAGCGCAACGAGCTAACGCCAAGGATTGCTCCAACTAAATAGAACGAGGGACAAGATAACTAGCGATATACACTTTCGGCCCTCTCATAACAAAGTGACCCACAATAAACCCAGCCTAAATATTACGGGGGAAATAAGAAAGTCGACAGCTATTAAACTGAAGATAGTGTGGGACACACACCTTAATCAAATGAGAAAGTCAACCTAAGGCCGATTTCTGGTCTCATAAGAGCGGCCCGGTATTGAACAACGGGTAGAGAAAAAGTACCTCCCCATAAGAAATGTACTGATGTTAGTTGAGTTATAATAACTAGGAAGATCAACCAATACACTAAAATGCAGAAGAGTAACATAATCCGACGGATACGTTGCAAAACAATACCCAAGGACGGGGCAGCGAAGAAGTCAAAATAATATCGTAGCGCGTGTACTGAAATGACCAACTCGTTACCAACCTGCTACACGCACTCAAAATAAAATGTATTGAGAAACACCCGGAGTCGGAACGGGTGATGAAAAAAAAACTCATACACAAACAAAGCCATAATACTCGATCCCCCGGACCCCCCGAGGGTAAGCGCTCTTCCCCTTGGGGCAGCATTTCCCATGAGACTAGGCGACGCATGCACGAGGTGGTACCTGCTTCGGTATGTGCTCGAGCTATCCCTTGCAGCGCGTTCTACACGATTGGCGATTGCGTAGGGAGATCCAACGCGGTCGCACACAAACTAATGCGCGGTGAAAAGACGTGAGGTAGTCAGCTGCGGCTGCAGGGAGCGAACAGTCCCAAATTGAACCCACCAAAGTGACCAGAAACAAAGCTAATAATGCTGCGGCTATAACTTAACTCCACGTACCCAATGACGCGAAACAAAAGAAGCACGGAACGGCAAGGACCCTAAAAAAAGCAGGAATATCCGAATCAGAAAGCAGGCGAGAGTAGCAAAACAGACGAAGGTGGAGTGACCGTGAAGTCTAAGCTTGCAGTTCAAGGCCGAGGAGAAGAACGACGTACGGGAGAGGAACGACCTCTTTCAACATCCGAATAAGCTTAGGTAGACCTGCAGAAATACGGATTAAACATGGTACGGTACGGACGATGGCAGCAATAAGAAAAGGAAGACAGAGCCGAGGTTAAAAATGCAACAAGGATGAGAGAAAACGGGGCGGGAAAATGTGTGAAAAATCGTGGAACATGCGGATCACAAGTAGCAGACAGATATGAACATATAGATTCCGTCAATAATAAACAAATACAAGGGAACTTCGCCGTCGGCCCAGGCTGCCGTCGAAACTATGCAATTATAATATCATACACGTACATTAACACAACAATAACGGCGGAGGGCATACGGTATACGGAAAGGAAGCACGAGGCACGCGCGTCGAAAACTCAGGTGTAACTGAGATATAACAATAATATTAATATGGAACGATGCCAAGGGACCGAGATTAAATCGATACATACCATATACACGACGTATTGGAATAATACGTAGTACATGAAAATTACCACAAACGTGACGGCGGGGGGTATACGGTACACGGAAAGGAAGCACGATGCACGAGCGTCAAGAACTAAGGTTTTCATGAGATATAACAACAATACAAATAAGTATAGATACGTACGCATCAGTAAAAAGTTCTGAACGGTCTTGCAGAAAAGTACGGCGCAAGATACGAAAGAGGTGCACAATTGTTCAACGGAGGTAAAAACATGAGGTGCCCGATACCGCACTCATACAATTATATAGTGGGAAACAAAAAGTGCAACTCGAACAACAAGTAAAAAAGAACATAATGGAACGAGGAAATACGTGCAGATGATGCAGATCGTACATATATAAACTGCACATAAACCAGGGGATGCTGTAGTATAGTAGGCGCTTCACAGTAAAGCAAAGAACCGGGTAAATTGCATGTCGATCCCTACACAATATCACAAATATATGTTCAAAGCATGTGTCAGTGAATATCGAAGACACAGTCAGAATCGTAAAATAAGGAAAACGGCTAGAGACAGGGAACGACGAGAATAATACAACGAAGGTGATGTAGTACAACAAATATAAGTAAATAGTAATAGGTATAAAGCAAGTGTAAATGGATCCCGCACAGTCAGAATAGAAAAAAAATGAAAATGGCTAGAGACAGGGAATGACGAGAATAATACAACGAAGGTGATGTACTGTAGAACAATACCAACTCACGGCGCTAGCTTCTTCGGAGAGTTAGCCGAATCAGCCTGCCTCTTGGCCTTCGTCGATTGTAGCAGGACTCTGACATCTCCGATGAGGGCGGCTCGCTCCTTGTAGAAGCAGTCGCGGCAGGCGATGAACAGCGCGGAGACGTCGTTCGAGGCGTCGAAAAGCTCGACGTCGTCGGAGGTCATCCCGCACCCATTGCAGGGGTGGGTGGAGGTAGAGTGGGCGCTCTTAGGGATGCAAGATGTTCCATCGCAATGGAGTTACCTTAGGGCCGCGGAGCCGTCCCTCTTAGTTTCACCGGAGGGGTCTGTCATCCGAAGGTATGGCACATTCCTTGTCAGCGCCATGTTGCACGCCAGACACGGGAGGGGGGTCTTGTTAGCGTCGTCAGATGTGGTGGAGTAAACGGTGGCGCATTTGATGCACCTGTCATACGCGGAAAAAAAGAACAGCAGACAAGGGGAAGGAAAGGATGAGGGTAAGAAAGAGGCGGCTGTTGTAAATATATTGCTGTACGAAGAAGGAGGTGTAAGACGGGAGGAGAAATAGAGGGGTGGCATGTGCATGAGAAGTGTACAACCCGTAATGAAGACTTTATGCTGTACGAAAGGCACACGAGGAGGTAATTAACATTTTCCGAAACCAGGGAGACGAAATAGGGGTACCAGTACAGGAAGAAATAAACAGCAACGGTGACAAGATAATAGGCGTGACAAAAGTTGCCCCAGTTTTCAAGTTACTCAGCGTGACAGAAAAGTGACCCCCGAAATCAAGTTTATAAGCGTGACAGAAAAGTGACCCCCGAAATCAAGTTGATAAGCGTGACAGAAAAGTGACCCCCTCTAACCACACCACGGGTACCCCCTTGTCCCCTTGACCCTCAAAGCTCGTTCTTGGCTTACAGCAGCGGCGTCGCGACAGTTTTTGCACGCCTCGACAGCCAAGCACACACTTTGCGCCTCGGCCGAGTCTCAGCAACAGAGGTGGGGTATATGCGATATGCCGAGGACAGCAGCATGCACCGAGCAGATCAGCACGCAAACACGCCGAGCACTGAGTGACCATTGGGAGTTCCACGTCTATGATGAATATTGTTTGAAAAGGGGGAAGGGGGGTTGTGATGATCTGCGAACTGCGAACAGGAAGCAAAGATGAATGCCACGCCTCGCCACGTGTATGAGTACATGTCACGCCTCACTAGACCGCCTTGTCAGCTCGCAGCAGCAGCTGTGACTCTGAATCGGTACAGCAGCAGCAGCAGCAGCAGCACAACAGCAGTACGTCAACGCTCGGGTGCTTTGTTGTGTCAAAATACAAAATAACATTCAGACAAGACGGGTCGACTCGCGCGCACTCGGCGCGCCAGAGGCAGCCAGAGAGGCTTCGGACGCTTGGGTTCCACGCCCAGTACAGCGCACTTGGCACGTCACTTCGCGGCGCCAAACCACAACAACAGCAGTTGGTCTCCCCGTTTGCTCAAATAGCTGCTCGTACAAAAAGTCGACCTGTCTTGGTATTTTGTATTTTGACACAACGAAGCACCCGAGCATCGACTGACGGCACTGCTGCATCTGCTGCTGCTGCTCCTGCTGCTGTTGCTGCTACTGCTGCTGTAAAGTCTACGAGTACGGAAAGGAGCGCGCCGAGTGCGCTTCCCTTCGTCTCTAGGCCCGAGGCCGCGCCAGCCGGCTGTACTTTGACGACGGCGAGACGCACCGATCGCCGGCTGCGCTTTGGGTGCGAAGCAACGTCGCTGTGTCGCCATCCAACTCATCGATCGTGCTGCTGCTGCTGCTGCAGCTGCTACTTCCTTGCTGCGTGGATAACATCTTGAATTTAGAGACCATGCCATTTTTCGATTTGAAACTCTGATGACCCAAGTCGTCAGATTCTCAGGCCGTTTCCTATGCGGTTCGAGTTTTAGTTTGTATTTTTCGATCGCAAAAACTAAAGCACCGTCGCACCGTCCAATAATAAAATGCAGTCCGATTGTGCAGTATACTCCCGAGTATCGAGTATATTTCGTACTCCGAGCACTTACGAGTATTGGAGTTCTAGCGGCCTGAATACTCGGAGTACTTGGAGTATGTGAGCAGTACTGAAGCCCCAAATACTCGGAGTACAAGGAGTACCCGCACAGTATCGGACCCCGAAATACTCCGAGTGCAAGAAGTATCGAGAGTGTTCATACCCGAAATACTCCGAGTACGAGCAGTATCCCGGAGTATCGAACCCCGAAATACTTCGAGTACACGAAGTACCTCAAGTATTTTATCTCCAATACTCCTTACTTTACTCCAAGGTATTCGGAGCATCTGTGCAACATTGAAGGCAACGAGGAGCTACCCCTGAGCCCGCGGGCAAAACGCCGGACAAAGACTTGCATCTTGTTTCAGTACTGGAGACTGGAGACAAGCAACGCGGATGATACTCATTCGAATGTGATACTTTACTGTATAACACATTTGACAGAACTTGCTCGATAATAATTTGGCCCTTTCTAAGTTTTTAGTAAGACCGGAGACTAGCAACGCGAACGTTACTCATTCGATGGCGATACTAACACAATGATAGTAATATATTTTCAAAGTAACGGGAGACTAAATAATAGGAGCACCAAAGGAGGTGTAAGACGGGAGGAGAAATAGAGGGGTGGCATGTGCATGAGAAGTGTACAACCGGTAATGGAGACTTTATGCTGTACGAAAGGCACACGAGGAGGTAATTAATATTTTCCGAAATCAGGGAGACGAAATAGGGGTACCAGCACAGGAAGAAGTGTACAGCAGCGGGGACATGTGACGCGGTGAACGATGGTGACGATAGGCAACAGTATGTAGTTGAATTTATACATACATCAGAGGACAATATGTACGAGTAGGCCGATACTGGACGCATGAGGACAAGAGGACGTTGAAGCAGCGACAACCAAGGGATAATAATTTATATCCGAAATCGGGGAGACAAAGTAAAAGGAGCGCCAGTAGTACGGGAAGAAATGTACAGCAGCGAGAAAATGTGCAAGCAGCGACCATACCAGATGAGGAAAGTAAACAGTGGAGGCAGCACTCGTACGCAAGTACAATAAAGCGAGAGGTAAAGAAAAATCATCACGAAATTCTGATGAGCAACAGTTGAAACGCCGGTGAACGATGGTGACGATAGGCAATTACTGTATGTAGTAGAATTTATACAAACAGCAGAGGACAACACGTACGAGTAGGCCGATACTGGACGCATGAAGAAAAAAAGACGTGCATCTATCGACCACCCTACAATAGATTACGAGATGAGCAAAGCTACTGGCACATGAAATGATCATGGTGCGGCACAATCGAAAAACGCCAGGGAACGTTGCTTACGAGAAGAAAACGTGGTTGGGTACGCCCTCCACGCCACAAAACTACTACAACAGCAGATAACAACTGCTCTATATAAAAATATGAAACAAGGGAAACTCGGGTTGGTAGTAGGGTCTGTCTCTAGACATGCACATGCTTACCTCATGCCCCATGGGTGCTTAGCATAGTCGTCCCCGACGCACCATGGACAAGCATTCTGTTTAGCGTGTTCAGCTCTGTGAAGGACGAGCAAGGTGTGTGCAACGACGACTCGGTTGCCTTGCGTTTTCCACAGTACTTCGTAGCGGTAGTGGACATGAGAAGTATGGGAGCAGAGATGCCGGATGAAGGTAGATGACGACGGAAGAGGGTGAGGTGGCTTGGGTAGGATTGTGGAATGTAGGAGGGTGGAAGGAGAAGGAATCGGACTTGACAAACAAGATCTAAAAGAGAGCCGTTAACATTGTAAAGATAGCGGGACAAAAACAAAGCATCATGATGGTCCCAAGAAATAAACGAAAGGGAGGGATATACTCGTATACAGAGTTGGGCAACGAGACTTTTATTCGTAAACCCTAACCGGTTATATAAAAGCGGTAAATACGACCCCTATCCACCACCCCGTATAACGCCACTGTATCTGTATGGAAACCCCTATATGTCATCAAAGTAGTAGCATATAGAGCAGAACAGTACGAGCCATCGCAAATATCACACATCACAACTTCACCCACGGCAATCCCACTCTTGGTCTGCGTCATGTAGTGACTTCGCCATTCGAGCTAGCGCAGACATTTTACAGTCGAAACAGCGATGAAATTATAGCTGAGTGTCGCGTGTTGAGCTAAGATGTCAGGAGACGGCACACTTTAACCAAGGATGGACTGGTCTCAAGAATCGGTGTTGGGCACCGAGACATTTCAATTATTTAAACGGTTTAATTAACCGTCTGTTGGGAAACCGTAACCGATTGTTTCAAAAACGGTTAATACGTCTCCTACCCACTACCCCGAAGGACGTCACCACTGTATCTGTATGGAAACTCCTATATGTCAGCAAAGCAGTAACATAGAGCAGTAGCCATCGCAAACATCAAAGACGACAACAGCACACGTCAATCCCCCTCCAGCCGATCTGAACGAAGGCATCGGCGAGAGCACGTACTTGGTCTGTGTCATGTAGTGTCTAAAATCACGCGGGACAGAAAACGCCAGCTATCTACCAATCAAATCGCTTTTATAACGGGAGCCACGCCAGATATCTACCGATCAAATCGCTGGGATAACGGGAGCCTCGCCGGCCAGATGCCGAATTCACGCCGCACACCAAGCCCACAACACGGAATCACCGCATCACTCATATCGAGAAATACTCAACCCACGATTAACCCACTTCGTACTGGGCAAGGCCAGTGAAAGCACATGACGATCCCGAAGTTAACATTGCGATCCGTAGTCTAGGGGGCGAGGTCCTGCCTGCCGCGTCCCATGGTGTTCGTCTAAAGCTACACAAATTTCTGTATGTGGCGATCGGAGAGGAATCTATAGTGTGTTCGTCTGTCTACTCCAAGGCGGGTTATAAGTAGCAAGGGAGTAACCAAGGCCCCGTAAAAAGCAAGGGATACCTTCGCGCGCGCGGCTGTGTACGGCAATCCGACGGAATATATTATGAGATACCTGGCCGGCGCACGCCACATACTAGAGGGTTTCTACGTAGCACAAGTTAGACAATTTTTTCAGGCGGCTCGTGATTTTTGGGCGGCTCGGTATCACGCCGCATTTTGAGCCGCCCTTCTCGGGAAGTTGTCATAAAACAAAATTGTGGAAGTTTTTCAAGAAAGTGTCTTAGTTTTGTCTTCGCAAATTATACAAATTGCGAACAGGCACACCAGTAGGTACCATACACCCCCAGGTCGTTCCATCAATACACTGCCCACAGCAGTCTTCAACTACCAGTCTTCGCTCAGCGGTACCGCTCCATCGTCGCATCGAGTGGTGTCGGCGGCCCCCGCACGTAGTCCGGTCTACATCGTGCTCGTTAACTGCGTTTGTTTTTGTTCGGGCTTGGCACAAGTACGAGCAGGCTCGTACGAGGCTCGTACGAGTACGACGAGCAGAGACAACTTGCTGCTTGGTCTCGAGAACACAGCAGCACAGCAGCAGCATTCGGCTTTGGTACCGCTCCATCGTCGCATCGAGTGGTGTCGGCGGCCCGCGCACGTAGTCCGGTCTACATTGTGCTCGTTAACTGAGCTTGTTATTGTTTGGGCTGGTACGAGTGCGAGCAGGCTCGTATCATACGAGTACGACGAGCAGAGGCAACTCGTTGCTTGACGAATCAACCTCGTGGTCTCGAGAACACAACAGCAGCAGTCGGCTTTCACGAGGCTGGCCCCACAAGGGAAGTTGCTGCTTCGTGTTCACGTCCCCAGGCCTAGGTTGGCCTCGCTTGGGACACGGGGGTGGTCTTGCCCTCGGGTGGCGGGGCCAATTCCAACCGCTTCTGCGTGTGGCTGTGTGGTTGCAGCAACACGCAGACCGTTATCATGTACGCGAGGTACCTCTTATGTCTCAAAACCTTCTGGTACCGGTTTCAAAAGTAGAGTCACGAGTCACGAGAATACAGCAGCAGCAGCGGCTTCCAGTAGAAGGCCGGCCCCACAAGGGAAGCTGTTTCGTGTTGTTAACGCCGCTAGGCTTCTGTGGGCGTCACCTGGGAGACGGGATGGCCCTGCCATCGAATGGCGGGGTCGGGTTGCGAAGCAAAACAAACTGGCTGCTGGCTAACACGGGATTTATCACATATTTCGCTGAACAGTCTCGCCGTTGACCTTTTTTTCGAATCGTCGCCAAACTCACAAGCTTTTTTGTTTTTTCAAAACTGGGCAAACTGCAGACGTACAATTTGAAATTGTGCAAACTGCAGACGCACAAGTTGACGAGGAAACCCTGTACTATCCACCGAAAGGGAGCACTATGACTCTAGACATGTATAGGCTTACCTCACGCCCCATGGGTGCTTAGCATAGTCGTCCCCGACGCACCATGGGCAAGCATTCTGTTGAGCGTGTTCAGCTGTAAAGGACGAGTAAGGTGTGAGCAACGACGACTCGGTTGCCCTGTGCAACCTGCACACAGTACGCGCCTGCCAGAACAAGAGTCTCATGAGTATTGCGCGGTCAAGCCCCCGTGAGCTGTCTCGTTCGTAGTTCAGATCTACAAGAAGAGTATACTGTACAGTATAAGCAACGAGCAACACAGCAATACTGGTAAATAACGAGCAACGGACACAGTAATGTCCATGAACCTACATCGTGGTGTGTTGGAGCCAGCAGAAAAAGAAAGAAGAGGGGTTTCCACAGATATATTGAGGCGTTTTTCTAGAGGGGGCAGGGGACAGTAATTAATTGTGCGTGGGGATTTCTTGGCGCAATTTATTTTTCTGCAAATAAATTGTTTTATGTTCTCGATCGGAGTTCAGATGTACAACAACAGTATACTGGTATATCACGACAATATCCACGTATACCTTCTTGCATCATCGTGGTATGTTGGAGCCAGCAGCAGGAATATGAAAAGGGGATACCACAGAGATGTTGAGGCTTGTTCCTAGAAGGAATAGGGGACAATCGTTTACACGGATGAAAATGCCTTGACGGACTCCCCTGACTGACAGATGGCATGACGGATGCCCGTCTCCTGACATCTTAGGCCTTGACAAGTAGAAGAACAAGGGAACGATTAAGATAATCCACCCCGCCCATTACAAACAAAACTGGAGAGAAACATACCCTGCAGTGGAAAACAGACGTCACAGCAGCCACCCCATTGATATGATAAAAGTACGAGAGGGGGGGAATAACCCAACAACCACGTCCAACGTAGAATATTTCATAACTGAAACGCGACCAACTCTATTCGCCTACTAAATAAAGCTGACCCCAATCTGATCTACTCGCCACATGAAGTAAGTCGCAACGGTGGGGTATGGAGGCTGACTAGGGCATCTCAACTTAGATTACCTCTACGTATGGAACGCGAACGACGAAGTTCTCACACTAAATCTGATCACAATCTAAGTGCACAACCTAAATTAGGTGGCAAAAACAGTGGGGTCTAAACGACCGGAAGGGCTGTCGGGGAAAAATAGGTCAAAGTCCATCGATTCCGTTCGCCCAGAAGGGCTACTCGGAAGTTCCGGTAAGATATCCATATCGCATGTGCGGCCCGACGAGCTGTCAGGGCAGGATTGGCCAGACGTTCTTCCTGGATGGCCCGGAAAAGAAGGGTAGGTCGACGGTGTTGCGATGAATAAAGTAGTCCGAAGATATATCAGCATGTGTTGCGAGCCGGTGTGCCATGATGGGTCGAAGTCGTCGCTAACCGACGTTCACCCTCCGTTGAGGCAGTCGTACTTAAACCAGCGCCCTCGACCACGCAGCTGCGTGACGAAGTGGTTTTTATCAGCACCACCGCTAGCGGAAACGTGGGAACTGACACCAGCTAGGCAGTAGTCAACACCCAAGAGTAGAGTCGGAGACGGTGGTGGTGGAAGCTGGAGACTACCGCTGGTCCGACCCGGAAACCTGAAGAATAACCGGGCAGGCGCGTTGGCTGCGGTCCAGGGTAGCAGAGTCCAGATACAGAACGATTCGTGAACGCTCTCTGCGCAGTAAGGACACAGGGAGTACCCAGGAATGGAGAGGTCGGTAGCAGAACCAGAGTCGAAGAAGGAGTCGATGGCTTCTTGCACAGAAACCCACGTTCCGTTGTATAGTGGTAACGGTGGGATCACGCAGCCGTGCAGACTGATCCGGCGTAATATGCAGAAGGTAATGGTCAGAGAGCGCACAGTCGATGCTGTAGCGCCAATCGAGACCAAACGCCCGGCGAGTGTAGAGGACAGCGTTGTGATGGGAGTTGGTGCTAATGGGCCAGTCAGAAGGCCGTGGTTGAGGGCAATGACGAGATATGGCCTCGAAGACGGAGCCTGGAGCACCCATGTCCGAACCACAACCAGGAAGGCCAGAACCGGCAAGGATGTTGTTACGGGAATCGACGAGAGCATCCTAACAGACAGGTACAAACACAGACATGATAGGGGTTGGCAAGAGAAACATAGTATCAGTAACAGGAATAAGGAACCACACGGTGGAGAAATGGGAACGACGCATGAAGTTTAAATCGAGTAACGTGGTTAAGGAAAGAGGTGTACGGTGATGCACAATGGAATGAACGCAGATGTACTCACAATGTAAACGAAAGGGATGAGGGAAGCAAGCATGAAGCTCGTGCGTAAGTGGCAGTGATGGTAAGTGAAAGATAACTCACCTATGTACCATTGTCGATAGGTGAACCATTGAACATGGAGTCACGTAGGAGTTGAATAGCAGAGAAGAACGCGGCTCCAGCAGGTGTGCACAGGGACAGATCCGGGAAAGGTTGGGCGTCCCACCCAGCCAGAGCCAGAGCAGCAGCTGAGTTGAAAATAACAGTTATTACAGCTGTTGGGGGCGGGGTGGGCTACCCGCCGTGTAGCACTAGGGCCGTGCTTTCCCGTCCTCCGTCGGCGTCGCCGGCGAATATCGTCATGAAAACCGGTGTCGACGTCGGGATGGGAAGCTGATGTGGTCGAAAGGTAGGTGGGTCCTCAAGAAAAATGGGAAATGGTGTCACCCTACAGGCCCTGCACGTAGGTGATAAGAGCAACTACGTCCTTGTCCCTTGGCTGGGTGAGGTCGTCCAGTGCAGCAGGAAAGAGAAGGAAGATATCTTCTAGGCCTGTTGCTCGAGAGAGCGCGACATAGACTGCGGCCTTGTCGAGGCCCCCACTTACCGGTGGTCTGATTTCAAGGATAATGAACTTCAAGGTTTGACCCTGAGAACGGTAGACACTCGAGACACATCCGGCAGTGAGGGGTAGCTGGGTGCGCTTGAAGAGAAACTTTCTTTTGTGTACGCCAACAACGAAAAAGCTCTTAGTTTCTGGAGCAACGGCGATGACACCCCGCGGTAGGCCGTCTAGGTCAATCCCGGCGACATCTGCCGTTTCGATGTGGATAAGAACCCTAGCCGGCGGGTACTGGAGATCGACGACGCTGTAGCCGGCCGGACGGTGTATGAGATTTTTTTCGCGCGGATCGAGCTTTTTGCCGTAGATGGTAGCGTCGCTGTTATTGGTGACTCCTAGTTGGACGACCTGGGGGCTTCTGTGGAGGACAACCGGTGCCCCAATCACTAGGTAAGCGAAACCGGGAGATTATCCGTCTTGGAGTCGTCGAGCGCGTCGACGCCCTGGCGCAAGCCCGGCGGCCAGGCCGTATTGGTGTCGGGAACCTGGGGCAGGAATTGAAAGGATAATTAAGAATCGAGAATCACGAGGAGAATCGATATCCAAGCAGATATAACCGACACAAGACAGGGCTATGTCGAATGTAGTGTTCCGGAATTAAGAAAATATAAGTAAAATAGGGACTCAAGACTTTGTTCCGGCCAACTCTCTCGTCGCCGACCCAGACATCGGAAGAAGGCGAAATACATAGAGGCGTGCCGTGCGCCTCCGCCCAGGTCCGCATCATTGGCAAGGTGAGGATGCCGGTCACCTGGGAGGTAACAAGAATAACAGATATATAAGCGTGAGAAACGTAGACGTGTATGCGTTCATAAAGAAAGAGGGTGCCGGTCACCTGGAAAGTCACAAGAATAACAGATATGTAAGCGTAAGAAACGTAAAAGACGTGTAAGCGTTCATAAATAAAGAGGACAACAAATACACACCAATACGAAGACCTCGTAGTGATATGATGCTCACCCGATTGCGAAACGCGATTACACGTCCACCGTAACACCGATTGGCACACAGCGCGTCCGAACCGTCAAGAACGCGGCTATTGAGCAAGTCTACGTCTTCGCTCGTCCCTTCTCCGAGTAGAAGGCGATCCATTATCGGAGCGTAAACCTTCGAAAACCGGTTGTTGTCCTCATCAAGAACGACAGCAGCATCGGCTTGTCTGAAAAGGTCTGCGCCGTACTGCTGAGTCGGCGTCATACGCTTGCGGGACGAAGCTTTTCCGCAGCCGCTTGAGAGTGACGCCGCATTAACGGGACTGAACAAAACAAATGTCGTGGCAGCGGCGTGACGAACAAAGAAAAATCAAAGATACAGTGGACGACCAAGGGGAATAGTTGGAAATAAATACCACGTACATTGTAGTAGGATGATACAAGAAGGCAAGAACAATAACGAACCCGGTGCACAATACGAGAGGTAATATGATCTGATAAGGAGGATAAGAAAATAACGGCACAGGAAAATAAAACGATAACGTGAACATACCTCAACTGATTGAAGTCACCAAACATTACCAGAATCCTGTTGCCGAACGGTTTTTCTTTGTGCGACGGAAACATGGAGCAGGCAGCTATGTGGAGGTCGGCTAACAGCTTGCACCCCACCATGCTAACCTCTTCGATGGCGAGGACCAAAACCTGATTCCAGTGGACCGCTTTCTTAGCAGGCAAAGGAGCTTGGTCGTCGTGGGCGCCGGACAGGTTGCCTTCGGCATCACCGCGAGGAAAATCGCAGACGGAGTGGACGGTAGTCCCACCGACGCTAGCCGCCTGTTTCCCCTGGAAAGTAACCGGGAGATGACGACCTTCCGGAATTTGACCAACGAGAATTGGACACGCTAGAAGGGCTTTAATCGCTCGAAGAGCGTGGCTCTTCCCGGTCCCTGAACAACAACGACAATATCGGGTCACTAGATGAAGTAAAAGTCAGTTACATGAAGCAGGAAGCACAGTTAGAAATATTAACGACGGTATGTATGCCCAAGACATATAGCGGTATATAGAATCAGCTAAAATCAAAGAACCACTCGTATATATCAAGATTCATACCTGCGCCACCGCCCACATAAAGACGAAGAGTATCGGACCCATCCGATCGACGATAACAGAATAAGCCGTTGGCGAAGATGCAAAAAGCTATCCTCTGCTTCCGGTTGAGGCCGAACTCTTGAGCGAATTGGAATACGGCGGGATGTTGGGACGCGGATGTAGCTCCAACGTCAGTGAGGGCGACCGCGGCATTCATGCTGTC
Source organism: Saccharina japonica (assembly GCA_008828725.1). NCBI lineage: Eukaryota > Phaeophyceae > Laminariales > Laminariaceae > Saccharina > Saccharina japonica. Next base: position 28,750 of record MEHQ01000654.1, read on the forward strand.
ACGCCTGTTGTTCCGGGACAAACGATCACTATCCGACAAATGTTGTTCCGAAGCAATTCGCAACGAAAGCAAGAATGGGCCCATAACTTCACGGTCGCACTGTCCTGCACAAGTCGGAACTGATGTAGCTGACGAGGAAGCGGTCGAGGCTGGCAAGGCCAATGCAAAGTCCTCAGCTTTTTGCCCAAGGGCTGGCGCACAATAGAAAAGACGAAACCGATAGTGGATCACGTAGTGTTGTAATGGTAGTGAAGTCTCGGGCTGCAATCTCTAGTGTACGGCCACACAATAGGGCAGACGTGGCTAACAACATGGCGTTGATGGTACCAAAACCTGCACGAAGGAACGAGTCCAGTGCGTCGTTGACGAAGATGTCTGTGCGAAGACGCCTTGCAGATATAGGGAGGACGCACGATATGTCGAGGTCGTCCGCGTAGTCACCGCCGTAGACGTCGCCATGAGTGTCTGCCTGATTGCTATTTCTTGTGCCCGTTGCTGGGCGCCCGTCCGTCCTCTTGGCGGTCTCGTCGTCTGCCGCAAGACGTTGTGCAAGCATACCAGCGATGTGTCGCCGAAACGGATTCGTGCGGGTATCCCAACGCCCCGTAGCCTCCACTCGTGTGTGTGCAGAGGGCCAAGACTCGTGAGCGTGTTTGAGATCGTCCAAGTCGAAGAAGGAAACGAACATGCAGAGGAGAAGACGCGAATGGGCAACTGGCTGGGTGTCCGCCCGCGGAACGTCCCGCATGATACTGAGCATCGCGGGCTTGTCGCGCACAACCTTGCATAGGAAACCCAGACGGAGATAATAGCCGTTGAGAAATAGCAATCGTTACGGAGATCTACGTCGGTAGAGTTGCGTCGAAATAGACCAGTACTAAAGGAATAAGGGAAATAACTGAGATGAAACAGGCGCGAATCGAGGAGGTGAGTCACCTCCAGTTCTACTGTGGTGGTTGGTTGTATATTTTGGATATGAAGCACGAGCAACCACAATAAAAATACAACACGACAGTCTACAACGAAACATATGAAACAAAATAGTATACTCTAAGTCGACGTACCGAATGATGTCGAGCATCGCGGGCTTCTCGCGCTCAACCTTGAACACAAAAAACCGGACGGGGAATAATGTCATGTAATTCTATAAATCAGGTAGAGATATAATTCGTTGAGAATAAGCAATGGGAAAGGATATCTACGGCGATAATGTTGCATTCAAATAGACCTGTACTAAAGGAAGAAGGGAAACAATTGAGCACGATAGACTAGGGCAACATCCAGGGGAAACCAAGATGGGTTACGAGATCCCTATAAAACCAGGCGATCAATATGTACTACAGGCGTAGCCGAATTCGAGGCACTTCAAGTATTACTGTGGTGGGTGGTTGAGTATAATATATATTGAGCACGCGCATCCACAATACGAATAAAAAACAACGGTCTACCACGAGACATATAATTCAATCCCCTTTTCATATTTCTGCTGCTGGCTCCAACATACCACGATGATGCAAGAAGGTATACGTGGATACTGATGTGCCCATTGCTCGTGATATACCAGTATACTCTTGTTGTACATCTGAACTCCGAACGAGAACATAAAACAATTTATTTGCAGGAAAATAAATTGCGCCAAGAAATCCCAACGCAGAATTAATTACTGTCCCCTATCCCATCTAGAAAAACGCCTCAATATCTCTGTGGAAACCCCTCTTATTTCTTTTTCTGCTGGCTCCAACACACCACGATGAAGGTACATGGCGACGTGTACGTAGGAAGGGAGTAAAGAAGGCCCCGTAAAAAGCAAGAGATACCTTCGCGCGCGGCTGTGAACGGCTATCCGACGGGATTGACGAATGACGCATGCACAAGTAACGACACCAGCGACACTGAACAAAAAAAGTAATAATGAAGGTTATGCCGAAAGTAGATCATCCATACCTGTTGTCACGATGATTTGTGGGGCCCGAAGAACAAGTGGCGAGTCGAGCGTGGACGGCCGCATTTTGTAGTAGAAGAAGGGGCGGTAGGGTTGCCGGCGGTGTGATCCCCATCCTGGTCACTGTCGAATGAGTTGTCGTCTCCCGGTCGGGTAGTTGTATAGGTGGAGCCGGCGTCGCCGGGTGACAGCCGTTCCACTCGCACTTGCCTGGCCCATACGAAATAGGACATGCCGTGCAAGGGATGGGTCGTATCGTCAGGGTGGCAACGGTCGCGGTAGAGGGAGTACGAACGACCTGCGACGGTAAGCTTTCCGTCAACAGGGGTTATGATGGCCCCGTTGCCATCGTCTCCCTCGTTCCTATCGGCTGTCCCGTTGCTGTTGTCAGACCCGTTGAGGCTGTCCGGCCCTTTGCCGTCCTTGTTGCCGTCCTTATCGCTGTTGTCGTGAGGGCCATCTTCTGAAGCAGCCCAAGCGAGCAACGGAGCCATAGGGCAAGGAACGGTAGGGTGAGAAAGCTTGGCGTCTGGCAGGCCGAAAACCTTGCTGGCGGCAGCTGGTCCGCCGATACTTAGGCTGGACAGCAGGCGGCACAGGCAAGATCTGACCAGGCGCACGGATAGGTCGTTCGCAGGGGCCCCTCCACTCTCTTCCCTGATGCGCTCTACAACAGGCACGAGAAGAGGAATTAGAACATCCAAAGTCTGCTCAATCTTTGTGCTGTAATTGAGGATGTAGAAGAGAAGACCCTTGGCGTCGCCATCACGCAACATCACCTTCAAGACCATGTTGGAACGGGTGCAGTACTGAATAATGGGGTTGTACGAGTTAATGTGGGTGTGGGCCCGGCGCAATACCACGGAAAAACGGTCGGTATCGGCGTCTGCGTCCTCACTACCAAAAGCTGCCCCTGCTAAACAGGCGTCGAACGCCGCTGTGAAGGCCTCCCTCGCCGCGACGCCTTCGGAATGGGACGAAGAACCGTCGCCGGACGGAGCAGTGCCTATCGGGTATACGATACCGTTCACAGTCATGTTTCCTCTGGAATCGAAAGCAGCTTCTCCCCGGAGCACAGTCGAGTCGGCGACTAGGTCCTTACCATCCTTGCCGAACCCAAACCAAGACGTGACAAACACAGTCAATACAGTTGGGGTATGAGCATGAAGGTTACTGCAATGCGGCATCAAGTCAACGCCCTGTATCCATCCCGCGAACACACACGCAGTGTATACCGAGGTACAACGAAACACCAGAATAACCACAGGATAAGAAGTAACAAGTCTACACAACAGGATATAAAAGTAAAGTAAACGAAGATATCACGACGCCGCACCTGCACGAGTCCCTGTGGTTGTACTTGTGGCAAGTAGCTTAGCACTTGTGCAAGTTAGCTCCCGTAGTCAAGCCTACAAGGTCCAAATACATCAACTGGGCGAATGTGCTGTCGTGCTGTGGACACCGACGTGCATCACCGCGAGGAAAGCACGCCGTCGGGGGAGGGACAGGTAAGCATTCCTTTGGGTCTCGCACCGGCGGGTCGGACGCTAGGGGCGCTTCACCAGAACCCTGCAGTCCGGACGCGTCATCGCGAACACCGCTCATCGCAAGGTGAACATCGCTCAACGTTGCAACTTGGTTGTAGATTACCCGGTCCAAGAATTTTACCAGCTCCCCGTACCGTTCGGGTGTCTTATCTATGAGGTTTTTGAAGCTGTCAAAGTCATTGCCGCCGAAAACACACACGAGGAGGTGGCAATGGAGACTTAGTCGGTGCTGCTCCTCAGTCGTCCCGACGTACCCCTTTACTCGCCCCAGCACGCCACCATCACCATCCGAAGCACCAAATCGAAGCAGGCATGACACCACGGCTTCGAACATGGCGTGGTAGAAGAGAGCAGACGCGACGGAGTCTCTGGCTACCAAACGCAGTTTCTCAGCGTAGTCGGGGAAGTCATTCTTCAGGCGGCTCGTGACGTCGAGGTGCACACCTGCCATCGACATGACGATGGGGCTGTAAATGTCGGCCAGCGAAATAGTAAGCCAAAACAAAGACTGATCCATCTGGATAATGTAGGAGTTGGCTATCATGCGAGTAGACCTCTTGTTGAAGATTGTCCAGGGCTGACCAAAGTGCACAGATGCCATTGTTTTGATGAGCGCTCAGACACCAAGACGATGTGACAGTGCAGACAAAGCCCCTTTACCCCCCTCCATCTCGTTGGCCGCTGCAGCTAGGTACTCGGAGGTAACGCTAGCTAGCGTTTCGGCGTCGGCGCGAGATACCCTACCGGTCAGTTTCCAGCGTGCGTTGTTGATGTCCTCGCGTTGAAAAATCACGGCGCAGACACAGAACAAGAATGTTCTGTTCTTCTTGAATCGAGGATCGCGTCGGCGTAGCAAAATTCGAGCCCACTCGTTCAAGCTAAGAGGTCTCACTCGTTTCTCCAACAGGTCACCTACGCCGTGAGGGAAGAGGTCGAAGTACGCTGCGACCCAGGCACCAACTTCGGTGAAGTCGGAGACAAGGCGTCCAGTATGGGTGATCACCAAAGCATTTTTTGTACCCGCCGAAGGAGGTCGTCCAGCCGATGCCGCAGCCTCCGCGGCAGCCTTCTGTGCAAGTGTGGCCGATGCATCCTCCGCAGGATTGACGGCGCGTTTGCCAGTGCCACAGGGAGTTGGATCCTGCAAATTAGCCCCCAGCCCCCGCAGACGGCGAGGGCTACAGAGACTGGAGACCGACAGGTCGTCCCCAGTAGGCAAAACGGCGTTGGTCTCGATGATGAAAGGGGCCCCGTCTGAACCAGAACAACGGTTGTCGTCATGATCGGGGTCCTCGGCCCCCGGTTCTCGGCTGCCGTCGGCAACAGCTCCACCGTCTTCGTGAGGATGAGGTTCACTGGATATGTCGCCCTCTGGCTCACGGTTGCCATGTGCGTGAGTCGAGCGCGTGTTTGCGATGGAATTGGTGGGGTCGGACACCGGCACAAGGGATTCCAGAATCGCCTGTGGAATAGACCCGTCCTCATTATACGTCGCAAGATTTTCATTTGAAACCTGGGCCTGGCGTGCGAGTTTATTCTTCCCGACCAAGTCGTTGTTGCCATCTTGCTGAAAAGCAAGAAGAGCCTCAACCATCGATCGACGAGCACCGAACAAGCGACGAAGCTGGGCGTCAGTGGGTCGGGAACCTACGAGAGCACACGTGAAGGATCCGGCCACATCCCTGTCGCAGGCAGGAAGCTGTAACTGCACACCTTATGCGTCCTGAAAATAGAAGATAAACATACCACGCATGACGCTCTTGGCGGAGCCAGGAACACATCCCAGCTTCAAGGCGTCTAGGGCAACGACCATTCCATTGATCCTGACGGCACTCGCCGCCGCCATCTCGACAAATGTCGCGTTGCGCAGGTGTTGGGGGAAGTCGCCTAGCCACAGGCCGTTCGCCAACGCCGCCCGCGTCATTCTGCCCTTGCGCAGGTCGTTCAAGCAATCCGTACACACCTTCAACCGATGAGGATCTTCTGCCTCTATTATTTCTCGGGCCAACACTAGGCCATCGAGTAGGCGAGGGTTGGTGACGTCGCCAGGATAGTCGAACATTTGGCCTCTAATCGCATGACACTGCATAAGGTCATCACCAGCTCGGAGGATGTCCTTGTTTGGCAAGTCAATTGCGGCCACCCACTGGCAATCGACTTGCCTACCTAAGCGATCGCACACGGTACACGAAGCACTACAGACGGATGACGGTCGGTGTAGAAGGGGGCGGAAATGGCGCGGAAAGGGGACTCCATATCAGACAGCGTAACTAATACCTGGTATTATATTGGCAGGCGTAGTACCCGATAGCATAACGACCAAACGCACACATATCTCGTACACAACGATAGTGAGCGAAGTGCATGGCGGTTGATCGGCACCTGGTCCTTTTAGTGGCATAGTACAAATAAATTCAATTAACGGAAGAGGGATAATAATAACAAATTTAGAAGGAACAAAAAACGTATATTTCCCCTAGCCTAGCATGCGGCGGGATCATGATTGAGTACAGTGCCCGGAGTCTAGTTAGTAACAGATTCAGACGAGACAAGAATACTTGCTGTAGAAGAGGTTGAGTTCCGCTAGCATGGGTTTGAGTACCCCCCTATATCCCGTCTCTCTCTGAGCAGGTGCCCCTTTGGATGTGTTCTATGGCTGTATTAAAATCAAGCAGTACTTCGTGACGGATCCGATCATGTGACGTGCGAAGTCGTGTACGGCCTTGTGCATCATGGACGGGTGGTGAACAAACCGCATGGTAGCTCTTCCAAACTTGTTTTTTTTAGTATGTATGTGCTTCTATATACGAGTCAAACCGCACAATAAAAACGTGTTGAACATGTTTAATTATTTATTTTCAGGTGCGGGGGTGCAATCTGGGCAATACAATAAAATAAGTAGATCGCAATTCCAATTATATTATTTCGTACCAGAAATAGAGTTAATTAATTATTTTCGGAGTTCGGGCACACGATATCGTCTAGCATGTGCGGTCTGTCGTGCCCATCGGCCACACCTTGAGCGTGATCGCACGCAAGCACGGGAGGGTCCTTGATGATGGGCTTGAACGGCCTGTACATTGCATGATGACACAGGAGGCGAATAAGTCGGAAATACGATGTCCCAAGTACACTACAAATCAAGCCTATCAATAGAGCTGGGGGCCTATACTATGCTTTGCCGCAATAAAACAAATAAAAAGTCGACAGTTTAAGGCGTTGAATATACACACCAGTCAATCGATAAACACACCCCCTTTTGACACGCCAGTAAGCGCTGCACTGCTGTGGTTATAGCTATGTGCATATCGAACGAACGCAGTCAACCACGTACCAACCGACCCACCTTCACCGGTCCACGCACCGACGTACGCACCAACCCACCAATTGATAAACGCACCCACTACAAAAGTAGCAGTAGTGTGACGCCTACCTGGAGTCTGCAGCGGCCGCGCGGCGGCTTTGCTGACACAACGTTTTCGCAGCTTTTGCCTGTGCCTTCGCCTGTTGTTTTCTGTCTGCCTCGTTAACCTGCTCAGCCTCTAGAGCTCGCCGCCTGAGACATAAATATATGACAATCATGATAATCAATAGAGTGTTGTACATACACAAGGAGACAAGACACGCGCAAAATACTAATACTGAACAGGATATATACTGTGGTAGGTACTAACAGCAACCCGCTCAGCCTCTTGAGCTTGCCGCATGTATCACAAACGTTATGCTTACACCAGGAGACAAGAAACACTACTGGCATATACTCATTCTGAGGGTATCATAGCAACGTCTTAGCGTCGTTACGCGTAGTACAGCTACGGGAGTAACATAATTCACAGACAGCTTCGAGCGCAAAAACTTTAGTACTGCGGGCGCCCTCAACAAAAGGGATACAGACGCCTACCTGGAATCAGCAGCGGCCGCTTGGCGTTTTTCCTGAAGCAACGAAACTTTCGCAGCCTTCGCCTGTGCCTTCGCCTGTTGTTGTCTGGCTGCCTCGTTTACCCGCTCAGCCTCTAGAGCTCGCCGCCTGAGACATAATGTATATCACAATCATTATACTTAATAGAGTGTTGCACATACACAATGAATCAAGAAACGCGGAAGATACTAATACTGAACAGGATGCATACTGTGGTAGGTACTAGCAGCAACCCGCTCTTCTACGTTTACTGAGCTCCAGTGATGAAATTGGATGCAATGCGCGTCAGCACAGAAACCTTGTGCCAGGTACAAAACATATCATGTTTAGCCATACGTTCCTCACGCAAACTTGCTCGGGTCAAAGGCATAGCACCCTCCGTACTAGAGTTCGGACTGAAAACGCTTACCTCGCGTTTGCAGCGGCGGCGCGGCGGCTTTCCCGACGCAGTCCAACGTTCGCTTCCTTTGCCAGTGGCTCTTTCTTTTGCTTAGCCTCCGCCCGTCGGGTTTCTCGACGCGCCGCAGCCTTGGCAGCTCTCGCATGTTGTTGTCTGGCTGCCTCCGCAACGCGCTCAGCCTCCAAATTTTGACGCCTGAAATAGACAGATTATCGCAACATGCGCAATATTCATTCGATTTGTCTTCTCCAGTACCTTAAACTCACTCTCACAACAGCATGTCTTCGGTACGGCACATTATACCCATACATGAGGTGGCTTTTCTTCTACTGATTTATCGCTGTTGAGCAATTCGCGACAGCGCAGAAACCTTGTGCCACGAGTAGAATACAAATGATGTTGCCATCAAACTTGAAACCTTGTTTCAGGTACAAAACATATCATGTTATACGAGTACAGCTACGAGAATAGGGTACGTTCCGCACGCAAACTTGCTCGGGTCAAACAGAAACCTTGTGCCAGGTACAAAGCATAAACATCTCATGTTATATGTACGAGTACATACAGCTACGTACACGATTAAGATAAGCACACAGCTGCGCACCAGCTGTTGACGGCATGGCATGTGTGTGTGTTGTCTCGTTCTTTCCACTCAATCAACCACATCAGTACACCCTGTACCTGTCCTGGTACGAGTACAGCTACGCGAATAGGGTAAACACACAGGTGCGCACCTTCTGTTGACAGCATGTTTTGCCATAAGTTCCGCACGCAAACTTGCTCGGGAAAAGGCATAGCACCCTCCGTAGTGGAGTTCGCAGTCGTTCGCGTTGAACGTGCTGAGTCTGGTCGGGGAACAAGAGGTATAAGATCGGGCAGTGTGCGAGGATCCAACTCGCGAAGACCGCTAGGTGCAAAAAAGGATCGCTCGACACGAGCCACGGCTGGTGTAATATGACCGGGTTCGGAAAGAAGCAGCTCGCGCTGGGATTTATGCTCTCCGGGGGCACTACTGCCTTCACGAGCTAGAGCCCGGCGTTGAGGTACACCTCTTCCATCACCAGGAGGGCTGCTGCTGCTCCTGTTCTTCGTGTTGACCATGGCCGCCAGAAGTCCAACGGTCAATGACACAAACACTGCGTACCGCAGATGCATACCGATATAGAGCTACCCGCGCAATTGCGAGTTGCCGAGGGGTGGTGGTGAGGCGTGGCATGTACTCATACACGTGGTGGCGAGGCGTCGAGGCTTGCCTTCATGTGATGCAACCGTCGTGGCTCAGGCTCGCTTTCATGTCACCACAGCCATCTGGAACCCCCACCTCCTTTTCGAAAACAGTAGTAATAAATGTGGAACTCCTAGTGGTCGCAGTTTTTTCGCAGGGTCTGCTGAAGGGGTGCTCGGCGAGCGTGCTGCTGTGCTCGGCGTGCGCTCACCAAGATGCCGATACTCGGCCGAGTCCCATGGTGCGTGCTTGGCTGTCGAGGCGTGCAAAAACTGTCGCGACGCCGCTGCTGTACGCCCAGAACGAGCTTTGAGGATCGAGCGGAGAAGGGGGTACCCGTGTTGTGATTTGAGGGGTCACTTTTCTGTCACGCTGAGTAACTTGAAACTGGGGCAACTTTTGTCACGCCTATTATCTTGAAAATCGGTCTTCACTTTTGGGATTAGGCTTGCTGAGTCTCCGGTCCAGCTGGACCGGACCGGAGAATTGAGAATTGCCTTTCCGATGAGAATGGGACTTTTCCTTTAGGCACACAAAAAAACGCAACGTATTTGTTGGCCGTGGTGACATGTGGAGCGATGTTATCATGTTATCGAGCATATACGCCGTATGTCCAGCACAGCCGCACGTCGGTAGCAGTGCCACACCGCACCATCAGGACAGGACGCCATTGTCAAACACCGCTGTTTTATTTCTGTTATGTATTCTTCTTTGCTGATGTTCTTCTCTCTTGGGGCCTCGGTAGTGCTTGCTGCTGCCAATGTACCTTCTACCTGGTACTACAACACTTTTTATTCATCGCAACATCGGGACTGGCGATAAAGTATACTGTAGTAGACTAACACCCTTGGCTTCGATCACAATACCACATGCGCCCGTGACTCGCACGCCCATGCTTCTACGTGTGAAACACCACGCTGCTACCAGCTGCAGCTGCATGCCTTCCAAAAACACAGGTATGTTGTTGCTGCTGCTGCTGCTTGCTGCTTGCTCCTGCTATAAAATCGACATGCAGTCTGTGGCTCAAATTCAATATGTTGGAAGTTTTGGACTCGTAGGCTTTTGACCTCGGCGCGCTGTTGCTGTGCCCGCCGGCTGCCCAGAGCGCAATGCGCTTCAAGGTGGCCTGCCAAGCTACAGCAGCGGTACCCTCTGGGCGGAAGAACGACTCTTCTCACCTGGGTATACAGTAGCTTCTTCACGAGCTGAAGTGGAAACGCAGAGTCGCTTGCACTTGTGGTTTTGAATTGTGGAGAGATGTTAAGCGGATTGAGGTTTAAACAGGCATACTCATCCTTGTGAAGTACTTCAATCAGTCCATTCATACATTACGAAGGACTGCTCCATTCAAATACAAAACTTACAGTACTCCAAATGGTTGATCTCCTTTTCAAGTTCTCGTGCTTCCCTTGTGGAGTTGACGTGTACTCATTTATTTATAGAATATCATCTCGATGTGTCAAACAGGTCGTGATGTATTAAAATAAACGTTTTTAATCCATTGTTTGGGGTACTTAACATGTTATGCGAGGGCCCTCGCGCGGAAATTCAACCATTTTCGTTCTCATCCACGAAAATTGTACATACGATACGTACTCGGAAGTATGTATGTCGTAGTCTCTGGTACCAGACCAGGTAGGTGTATTTTGTGTAGATACCGGGCACACATTGCAGCCGCTGATCAATGGTACCCAGCGGTGGTGGCAGCAGCAGCAACAGCAGAAGTCGTATATAGTTAGTTGACTCCACAGAGTAGTCGATCAACGACTGGGTGTCTTATCAATGAAAGGAATCTAAAAGTTGGTTTGTCTGCATGTCGTTCAGTAGAAAGGTATAGGCGGTCGCCTGCGCGTTGAACCCAAATTGTGCAGTTTACACGACACAAGCAGTGGTCAGAAGATTGTACTCGTATCATACGTGCTGCGGGTGTACGTGTTCAATGAAATGCTGTTGTATAGAGTCGGCGTCGCTGCACATGTCACCACGGCAAACAAATGTTGGGCGTTTGTTATTGCTCAAGAATTCTTGGAATATATTATTTGTCTACAGCTGGCAAGGCACGCTCACCGTCGTGCTAAAAAGGCCTGCCAGGGCCGTGAGAAACCCCGCCAACAACACCACGTTGATAAAATACAACTTAAAGTAGGAAACCCCCCGAAAATTAATGAGACAGGCTAACCCAAAGAACATGTGCCCCGCTCCTTCCCGGCGAGGCTAAGTAACATCTCACGGCCCTACTATAGATATGTATATGTATATCATGCGATAGCAATAAATAAAAGAATACATAAAATTAAAGATGAAACAGCTGGACAATGAAACCGACTTGTTGCAACCTGTTTCCCCCCCTCTCTTGAGCGGCAGGGCGGGCGGGTGGGAAAGTCGATCAATACAAAACTTGTCTCGCTGTCGTCTACACGCAGATGCCACAATAAAAGACAAAACCAGAGGGACCAGCTGATACGAGTGAAGACAGGTCAGCTCTCTCCTTCGTGTCCTTTGGAAACTCGTACAAGCTCGCTACACTGGCTATCTTGGGCCGACTGAGACTGGATGCTTCCTGCGTCGAGCTCTCGGGTCGGGCTATTGCACAAATAATATTCCGTTACATGAATTCACACCGCCTTCACAAACGCCAGTTTTCTGCGGAAACTAACAGTTTGTTATCGCTCAACAATTCTTGGAATATATTATTCGTCTATTGCAGGCAAGGCACGCTCACCGTCGTGCTAAAAAGGACTGCCAGGGCCGTGGGAAACCCCGCCAACAACACCACGTTAATGTAACACTACTTACAGTAGGAAACCCCCCGAAGATTAATGAGACAGGCTAACCGCAAGAACTTATGCCCCACTCCTTCCCGGCGGGGCTAAGCACCATCTCAAGCCATAAGGCCAGCCTGTCCGTGCGCATCTCCGGTCCCATCTTAATACGAAACCCTAGAATCGCGTCTACACCCTTTTCGCTAGCGCGGCGGATACCGAGCCTGCTCCTTCCCCCGCCTCCCTCACGTACGTCATGAACTCGCGTGATTTATCCCTGCACGCGCGTTGGATTTGAAGCTCTGGCACGCCTTGCGCCGCCAGCTGCGTTGCCCCTCCGATTCTTCGCGAGCGCAATGCGTACTTCGCCGGGTTTCGGCCGCTGCTCCCGATCATGAGGCACAAAGCTGCTACCGCTTCTGTCCAGGTGAACAGTCTCCAACCGAGGGGGGACCACCTGACCGTGAGGGGTGATCTCCCCGGGAGCTAGGGGTGCAACGCGAGTAGCTCGAGCAAAACTTCGAAAGCGCCCATCGCGCCTGCCCGATCCCCCCCGGCGTCCGCTAGGCGTGTCCGCGTGATCGTACACCCCGCCCTCTTCTAGTTCGTCTTCGACGCCACGAACCGCACCTGCACGGCGTCCGCGGATGCTCTGTCCTCGAAGCCAACCCGGAGCTCCCCCCGAAAAAACATATGTCAGCTGCGCGTCAAGCAGAATTCGTTGTGAATCTTTTCGTCCGCGTACGCCCACCACTCAGGCGCGCGGCACAGCAGAAAGTACGACGACGCCAGCCCCAACCACATGACATAGCCCCCGTTACCATACTGGAAACTACTTGCTTCCCTTGCGACAATAGGACCCAGGTCAACGGTAGCCTGACCTGCGCTTTCTTCTGTGACGCTCCGTGCGCTCGATCAATCCCCTTTCCCACAACGACAGTCATGAGATGTGTGGTCGGGAGCTCCCAGCCTGCGTACATCTTGCGGGAAAAGTTGATTGCGGCAAGGTACCCCGTTACGGTCGACTGCTGATTGTTGTGTACGTAAGAACGACACGCCATGAACTCCATCAGCTCGTACAACACTTGGTTTAAGTTGTCGAGGTTGGACCGAAACCACGCCTCCTTCCCCTGCGCTACTCTCTCTGCCACCCACGTGTTCCACTTCGCCAAATAGAGCTTTTGGGTAATCTTCCCTACTGAGGCGAGCGCGAGCGTCTCCACCAGACACGCCGCCGCGTGCGTGTCGCGCGACGCGTTTGGCCCTGTTCCTGCGTGGGCCGGTACCGCTTGAGTGGGATGGGAAGGGGATAACACGGTGGAGGGGGGGGCAGTGTGTCCCGGGTAAAAACCCGAGCAAGCTAGTCATGCATGATCTCCATCATTGGCCATGATACGCCACAGGCTGTCGTCATGTCGGGTCTGCAGGTTCTTGGTTTGGAGCACAATGTCGAATATCTTATTCCCCCGGTGACCGATAGACTGTTCCAACCACGCATCGCTTTTAGTCACGTCCCGAATCTTTTCTGCCATTTCGGTGCGAGGGCAACGCGATATGCCCTCCGCCAAGGTGTTTGGGACCCCCGGTATGTTCTTAGCGTCGTGGCTCCAACCCCCCTTGATTTCGACACGACCGAGCATTATCACGAGTAGGCATGCGCGCTTGTCCCTAGCCCCGCCGCAGCGGTTGACCCCGTGACGGCAGCCACGTTATCGCCGCGCATCGATACTGGGTCTCCAACCACCTCTGGGGTGTCAACTATCAATTCTAGCATTACCCATGCGGTCACTACCATCCCTAACAGCTGTAGCAGATTGATTGTGATGGTGCATGTTTCGCGTCGCTCGGCCTTCTGTTTTAGCTCCTGCGTCAGCTCGGGCGGTAGGTCGTATCTCCAGTACGTCCGGTGTTCCAGACAGTACCCGCCCACCGCTTCTACACTAGCATCAGATAAAAAGTGTCGTTTGGCCGGGCGTCTTCGCGCTGTGTAACAGGGGGCGTAATCTGCTTCTCCTGATTGGAGAAGTTTCCGGCTGACGGCCCACTTCCAGAAACTGAGATCGGCGTGGAACTCGCTTCCGAGGGGTACTACGTTCTGGTTTCTGGGGTGCCGCTCGTCGTGAAGGCCTGTGAGTCTCAACAGCCTCCACACGAAATATATGTCGGCGCGCACTACGTATGTGAGGTTCCACAGCTTCCATGCCATACTGAGAACGCCCCTTGCTCTGGCGCTACGCCTTCTCGCGGGCCACTGGTCGTGGAGCAGGTGAGCGATGGCTTCGACCTTGTCGCGTTTCAGCGAGATTCTGATGGTGTGCGAGTTGATATTGAAACCTAAGGCGTCAACTGTGGTATCTCAGTTAGTGCTCTGTTTTAGCGCTAGGATGGGCGTGACGCCGGTCTCGCCCGGCCCAAACAATCGTAGGTGGCCCGAGGCTAGCGAGGCCGACGCGGTTAACGCCGTCATGTCATGGTATGATTGTTGAACCCTCATCAAAAGATAGTCATCCACGTACACCGTGGCGAAGAAGGGTTCGGACACCCCCCCCCCTCGGTGCGCCGTGACTCGTGCGTCATCCGGAACGGGGGTTGGTTTTCCTTCCTCCCAGCGGTCCACGATCTTAACGTGTGCCATCATGTCTACTCCCTCGTTCAGTAGCTGAGCCGTCTGGATCGTGGTGTTACAGTGGGCGTGCTCGGCCGCCGCCGACATCACGCCCTAGAATCCCGGGGACCCGGACCACCCAAACCAAATCCATTACTATCAGCTCCCCTACTGTGTAGCAGAAGTTGTGGGTTTTGTCTGGGTCTACCCTCACGTTTTGGAAAGCGTCTGAGACGTCGTCTTTCCTCATCAGAATGCGCTTGTTCGGATATTTTGTTCTCAGACGGACTAGCTCCGTGAGGAATTTGGGAAGGGCTTCGGCGCATAGGCATTGGGGGACGGCGTCTGGGTCGGTATCTGCATTGAGTCCTCCTTTTGTTCCTTTGCTCTGCGCCACGAACGAGAAATCATTGATGATCCGAACCTTGTGGGTAACGACCGCCCGCAGAGGTGACACCCGAAGCCCCGGGATTTCGTGCGCGACTTCCTTCCGTGTCATTATGCATTTCTCGCGCCGTACATCTTCACTGAGTTTGTCCCAGATCGCTGGTAAATGCTCGGCGGCGCTTCGATGATTGCCGCACTTCTTGCGCGTTCCAAAACGGCTCCGGCGGGGGCTACCTTCACCGGCACCCCCCTCGTGACTATCGTGATCAGGTCGTCAATGACCCCGAAGCCTTTGAGGTCGCCGAAATATCGTCGTATGTTTGTTGCGTCTATTGGAGGGGCTACCAAAGTTCCTCCCCGGGCTCTGGCTACGTCGCCTACGATGCCACGGTACTGTCTAGTGAAGGGTGGTTCAAATGTCTGCTAGCTTGTATAGTATCACTTGTCGACCCCGGGTGTCGAGGTCGACCGTACAGATCTTTTTCGTTTCTGCGTGCCACTCTTTTACCAGGGGTTCGGCCCGTGATCGACTGAGCGACTCCCCATCAGGAAGCCGCGAGCGTGCTGACCCGCTACCCGTCCGCCAATCGACCGGGCAAAACGTGTACCGTGCTACCCGTGGCCAGCGTGATTCCGTCTGACCATGTTCCGCCGGCCCCCGACTCGGTCTGCAGAGTGTGTGTGATCAGGTACGTACTGTTGGGGTTAAGCATCCCCGGTGTTTTCTTGAGGGGTTGCGGAATCGGCGGTGGTTCGGACAAGTGAGTCTGCGGCTACCTAGCTGCCCTAAGTGCGCGGGAGGTGTGCCCGGCGGCGCTGATTCGGCGGCAAAACGTACCCAAGATAGCCCGCGCGGTCGTTACTGACGACTCGCACGAGGGGTGGAAGCTGTAACTGTGGCTGGTTCAGTATAGGCGTTTTGCGCCGCGGTTCTGAATGGGCGTTCTGCGCCGCGGTTCTGGTTGGGGGTGCTGCGCCGCGGTTGTGAAAGGGTGTCCTGGGCGGCGGTTTTGAATGGGCGTTCTGCGCCACGGTTCTCAATGGGCGTGCTGCGCCGCGATTCTGCATGGGCGTTCTGCGCCGCCGTTCCTGGTGGGCGTTCGGCGCCGCGGATCTGAATGGGCGTTCTGCGCCGCGGTTCTGAATTGGGCGTTCTGAGCCGCGTTCTGAGTGGGAGTACTGCGCCGCTGTTCTGGATGGGCGTACTGCGCCGCAGGTCCTACAAGGGGTGGGCTGGCCCCACTGAAACTGCACCGGAAAACTGAATGGGGCTCCTGCGTGGCCGGTACTGACGGCACCCGCGGGAGGGTCACTGGCCCACGAACTCAAACAGCGGCAAGGGGTGGACCTTCAATCCAATCAGAAGTGGGGTAACTGGCCCTCTGTTCACCCCTTGCCTCCTGAAAACGAATGAACCTTCAGCCTATACTCTCGGCACTGACCGACTGCCCGTGAAATGGGGAAACTGGACCGCTGTTCAAACGCATGCTCCTTTGTCCGTGTACAAACTGGTGTGTGTGCACGGATAGGGTCAACGGCCCCCGTGATCAAGGAGTGCTACGGGTCTGTTTCCGGGACTTGGTCTCGGCCTACGTGAAATGTCTGTGCTGCGTGTACTGACCGGGGTGGACGGCCCCGCTGCGACAAAAACTGGGTGAGCCTCCCTCGGGGTCGGTACTGCCGACGCACGCGGGGGGAGGTAACTGGCCCTCGAACTCACTCAGCGGCGGGTATGTGAGCCGTCTCGGACGCGAGTTGACACGAAAGAAGTACTGAAAAAGTGGAAACTAACCGAGTGAGTAAGTCAACAGTTTCGTTTTTTAAACAAAATGAATAATTGAAAAACTGACCGAGGGTGTAGGTTAACAGATTTGTTTGTTAAATAATGTGATGTCTGAGGGAATGAGACCGGGCGGGGTACTCGCCCCGCGCATGTACTGTGCCGACGGCTCGCACGAACGTGCCTTTAGTGTGTGCCTCCCCTCTCGCGACTGGTTAGGGGTGTCCGTGGTACAGCCGTGGATGGTCGTGCTATTGTGACAAGTATGCGCGGTTCTGCCCTGTGTTATTCTACCTCGACGCCTGTGAACTACTGACACTCACTGCGAAACAAGGCCGGCGAAACCGATTCAGGTATGGGTGCACTGTGGAGTCCCACGGACCTCCTAGCGTCAGCAAAGAGCGCGCTCCCTCTGCCCCCCCCCCCCCCCCGTGGTCGGCCCTGCCAGCTGGCAGAGCCTGTGTTGTCAATTGCCGCCCCTCCTCCGGTTCGCTTCCGCCTCTGGGTGGGCCGCGCTGCGTCCTCCACCGCCCGGGTTTCGGCCGAACCGTGCCGCGCTCGGTGGGTGGTTGGGTTCCCCGCCGCTGGGGGGCTGCTGTTGCGGAAATGACGGGAGGGAAGTGGGCGGGGGGGGTAGCAGAGCCAGTAGCTGGGCTGCGGGCGCGGTCCTGGCTGTCGCGGGGGGCTGGTCGTGGGCAAACGTGCAACTGTCTCGGAAACAGTGCTGGCCCCGCCACGTGTAATCGCAGACACCGCTCGGGGTGCGTGAGAGCTGGAGCCGTGCACGAAAGGCTTCGCCCCCCGGCCCGGAGCCCGCTCGGCCTCGCGTTATGGACCCTTTGGGCCGGCTGGCCCCGGGAGAAGATTTTCGTTTCGTGTCCCCTACCCTGGGTGTGGGCGCGCGCAAGCGCGTCCACAGGTTGGTGCGGGAGAAGAGGCTGTTCGCGGCTCCCTCCTCCACTAGCGAGAGAAGCGTGGCAAAAACGGGATGCTGGAACGTGGGCCCGGCTCCCGCGGGGGGGGGCATGAGGGGGTGCAGCCGCCAGACGCCCGCCGCGGCCAGAGCGAGCTGGTGGGTGGCCTCCTCGAGTCCTCGGTTCATGGCGGTGACCAACGTCTCGCGTACTTTCTGTGCGAAAGGCGCGAGGTCCCGGGCGTGGAACTGGAGGTACGTCCTCACCGACTTCTCGACGGTTACCAAAGCGTGACGCAGTGTCGCCACTGTGATGGTGCAAGTGGGGCGGGATGTCTACATACCGTACTTCAGTACTGTCATGAACGCCGCCACGAAGGTGCTGAAGTGTGCAGCTCGTCTAGGAGGGTCATCGGTGTGGCCCCGGCTGGTGCCGGAGGGGAGAAATCTTGCAAGTTCCAGCCGCTCAGAGTCTGAAGTTGCCACACCGCCTCCGCCGGCACGCCGGCCACTTTTTTCAGGATGAGGCCAAGCAAGGCGCTGGTCAGCTCTTCCGGCACGTGGAAGCCGCCCAGTGCCACGAAATACTGTTGTCCCGCGCGCGACCTCCACAACGCCGCCGCCATCATGGCGTTGACCTTGGCGGTCGCGGAGGGGGCAGCCAGCTGGTCGGGTGCGAGTGGCGGTCCGAGGGGGGAGTCGCCCATCGCTCCGGCCCCCGGCAGCAGCCCCTGCGCCCCGGACGAAAGCTCCGCCCGCTGGTGGGAAAACGTCCTGCTGCTGCAGGGGTTGATGCTGGTGGGGCTGGTGTCGATGAGGCTGCTGTGCTGGAAGTTGCTGCTGCTGCTGGTGCGACTGCTGATGTGGGGGCTGCACCTGTGGGAGCGGTTGCTGCAGCTGCTGTGGCGGGCCCGGGTGCTGCTGCAGGACGTCGATGCGGCGCAATAGGGCCAGCTGGCCATCGGCGAAGGCTTGCATCTGCTGCACGAGTGCCTCGAAGATGTGCTGGGGTACGGCCGCGACGGGTTGGAGGTTCGCGACAGGCTGGGCGGCACCCGGTCCCCCACCCGAGGGTGCTGCTGCTGCTTCATCGTCCGGTGGGTCGCCGCCTCCGACGTCGACGTGGTCTTCGTTGGGTACATCGTCTGCCATGCTGCTGTGTGAGCCTTCTTACCAGGGAATCGATCGATTCAAAAGTCGATCAATACAAAACTTGTCTCGCTGTCGTCTACACGCAGATGTCACAATAAAAACCCAAACCAGAGTGACCAGCTGATACGAGTGAAGACAGGTCAGCTCTCTCCTTCGTGTCCTTTGGAATCTCGTACAAGCTAGCTGCCCTCGCTGTTTTGCGCCGACCGAGACTGGACGCTTCCTGGGTCGAGCTCTCGCGTCGGGCTATTGCACAAATACTATTCCGTTACTCGAATTCAAACCGCCTTCACAAACGCCAGTTTCCTGCGGAAACCAACATTGTTTTTTGTGTCAGAAGGTAAAATCCCATTCTCATCGGAAAGGCAATTCTTAATTAGGAAAATCGGGTGTTGTGTCCTATGGCGGTTCACCGTCTAAACCTACTGGATGTCTGTGTGGTGGGTGCGAATTTAACTGCGCTGTAAGATCACACTTTTGTGAACATTCTCCAGCGGGTACGGTTCCATCCCCTTCCAGAGGGAATTGGGGGGTACAGTCAGCCTCCAGAGGGTGCGCGCCTAAACACTCTGGACGTCGGTGTGGTGGGTTTTGTCTTTACCACACGGTAGGGTCGATATTATTCGGACACCCTCCAGAGGGAACGATACCATACCCTCCAGAGGGCGTTGATATATTACGTTGCCCCCCAGAGCGTACGCGGCCAAACACTCTGCACGTCCGGGTGAGGTGTAGAGTGTCTGAAATTTACCACACGGCAGTGTCCGAATTATATAGGTGCCCTCCGGAGGGGGCGGTTCAATACCCTCCACCGGGAACGCTTCCATACCCTCCAGCGGGTTACGCCGTTATGACTCCAGCGCGTACGCAGCCAGACACTCTGCACGTCCGTGTGGAGTGTCTGAAAATTACCACACGACAGGGTCCGTAAATTTTGAACCACCTCCCACAGGAACGGATTCACATCCCTCCAGCAGGTGTTTCAGGGTAGCCAAGTGGTCACGTGTGTGCTGTTGTTGCTGCTGCTGTTAGTGTTGAACCTGGTTTCCCACGACGTGAGAGAGGCGTGCCCCGAGCTCGCCGAGTCCTGCGACAACAGTTTGGAATTGCTGCATGACGGGGGCGTATCCGGATTCGGGGCCTGCCTCTAGAGCCTCGCCGCCCACGTTGGGTGCGACCAGAGGCCAAGCGCTGACGTCGCGTACGACCCCGCCAGCGGCAAGTGCGATAGCTGCTCCACTCGAGGCGGGTGGGTCGCCGATCTACGAAGATGGTGCAGATTCAGCTCTTTACTGGCCTTTTTCAAATAGTGTTCTCGGAAAAATCCAGGAAATGTCTCCGAAATGATTCCGAGCATTATTTTTCACAGAAAAATGCTAGACGTTTCCGGGAAATTTCGAGCAAGAACTTTCGCTGAAAATTCGTGATCCACATTGTTCTCGGAAAAATCTTTATCCTTTTAAAATAATGGTGGAAGGAAAATTTGGAAAAGGTTTCCACAAATACTAGCATAGGCATTTTGGTTGTAGATTTGGAAGGCCTTACACGCTCTCGAGATATGTATAGTTATGTTTGTGAAATTTTCGCACTTTTCGCAACTTTGCTCTTCGTACGAGCACTTTTCGGCAAAACGCTAAGTACCCCGACACGGGAGGCCCGGCCGGACACGTTGGTCGAGGTTTGGGCTCGATCCGAGCTCTGTGGCTCGCGTGGCGGGCGCTCAAAGTTTTTTTTCACGCGGGAGTGCATAAGCCGATTTCCCGGGTTCTCTGCATGAGGCCGTATTTTGTACGTACGTGCCAGTAAATAATAACATTTTGTTTTTTTGTTTCTTGCTCTATTTTTTGCCCCTTTCTTTCCACGAGCTCATCATCCATGAGCACACAGGAGAGCCCGCCGACATACATATCAGTATACCATAGGTTGACAACAGAACATGCAAAGAGCACAACGTTACAACTCTGCATAAACACCAGCATGTATCACCGTGCGTGTGTGGCACGCCCATTTGCGCTGTATTGCTGTGGCTAGCTGTGTCTATCGGAGGAACCTGCGGTCTAAAATCCCCACCATCTATCTACGTACCTTTTTCTGTTCTGCTGCTTTGTGTGACAGACCCATGCTTACTAGGACCGGAAATGTAATGACCGATTTGAATAAATAGTAGTACCTCAACTACTGCTGTCCTTATGTTTTTCGTTTTTTTGTTTGTTCCCCGAAGCTCACTCCAGAAATCCACGAGACCATGAGACATCAAACACCATGCAACGAATACGAACAACGCCACAGCCCCGGCTAGAAGCACAAGCAGCAGACGTGCCTGTGGCAGGTCCACCGTATACTGCTTGTGGTCGTCCGGGGACATCTGTTGAGTGTAGTGGTTGCTTTATGCAGGCTTGCATCCGTCATCAGGCACACCACCACCTCTCTCTCTTCTGCTACTGCTTGCTGCTGTGCTTGCATTATGTATGTGTGCGGTGTGCGACCTGTCGTGCCTCTGGCGCGCAACGACAAAGAATACTGATGTACCAGTACATGGAAAATGTATCTTTAAAAACATAGTCAAACGGTCACTGTGTATGATTTCAGACTTCAATGCTTTGAGTTCGATCCTTGGCGATGCCTTCAAATACGCTTTTTGTTTCTACTTTTGTTTCCACTTTTTTTTGTATTGTACGTAACAAAACCAAGTGGGTTTCTTAGGCAGGTGTTGTCGAGAGTTCCAGCCCTTTCTTCGGTGCATCCTTTTCTACGTCTGCTGAAAATATGATCCCATCACTACTGTACATGTGTCACGTATGCGTGCGTGTATGGTGTGCGCCGTGTGTCATGCGTGCATGTATGTGCAGCGTATCACGCTTGGAGTATTTTCAAACATTTCCCCTCTGAAGGTATGATATATAAGATGTACAGCAGTATTTGTTTGCCGGGAGTCCTCGGCTTTGTGCGGGATGGGCCTTCCTTCGCTTGAGCTCCACATCAATTAAATATTGGCAAATACGTTTGGCGGGATTTCTAAGGGTCAATAGTAACGGTTCCAACATATTTCCAAGTATGTTTTTCATCCCCAAAAATGCAGGTGCAGCTCTGAAAAGGTCTACATTTATGAACAGTAGTAGTAGTACCAGATATTTCATAGCGTCGTATTTAAGTACTACGAATTGAATACAATAGGATATGCGTATGATGCAATATCGCATGCTGTTGTAGTAGGTTTTCGATTCGTCCTTGCGCCACTCCCCTAGGCACGTCCCGGAGGGGAACCTTACCCCGACACGTGAGGCCCGGCCGGACACATTGGTCGAGGTTTGGGCTCGATCCGAGCACTGTAGCTCGCGTGGCGGGCGCTCAAAGTTTTTTTTTCCGCGGGAGTGGATAAGCCGATTTCCTTGGTTTTCAGCATGAGGCCGTGTTTTGTACGTACGTGCCAGTAAATAATACGTAATGTCCTGTTGTTTGCCCTGATTTCACGAGCTGGTCATGAGCACACAGGCCCTGTTTTTGTTCAGTCGTGCGTTTTTTGTGCGTTTCTTGCCGAGAACACGGGGAGCACACACGAACAGCAGCAGCACCACAGGTAGCGTGTTACAAACAGTACAACCTCAATGTTACAACCCTGCCGCCCAGCAGCAGCAGCAGCAGCAGCAGCGGCCATTGCATCATGAATGCTCGTGCCTCAGATCCGTGCTGTACCGCGACGAGTTGCTTTTGTCGAAGCGTGCGATTTTCCGAGTCATGGTATCATACCTGCAGATCGATGCTCATGTACGAATCTCTCCGCTGTCCTGAAATGTAAGAAAATTTTGTTCATTAAAACTATATATAAACTGTCGTTACTTTTCCGGGCAGAGTGATACAACACTGTACGCCTCGAAGGCAGATCTGTGATGTGCTCTGTTGTTGCTACGAGTAGTTGCTTTCATAGGAGCCAGCAATCCGTCAGCAAACGACACCACCACCACCACTCTTCTACCCGCTGCTCCTGTTGATGGGCTCATGGGTCATGCATGCGTACGTGCCAGAATGATGTTATGTTTTGTGTTTTCAGCCAGTACACCACAGGTTGACACACAGAAGATGCAGAGAGCACAACGTTATAACTCTGCACAAGCACCAGCAGGTAACACCGTGCGTGTGTGGCACGCCCATCTGCGCTGTAGTGCTGTGGCTAGCTGTGTCTATCGGAGCCTACCGTCCATAGCCCACACCATCTATCTACCCTTTTCTGTTCTACTGCTGTGTGTGACAGAGCCACGCCCACTCTGACCGGAAGTGAATGACCGCTTTTGAATACCACGATACATCACACAACATGCAACGAACACAAGCAACGCCACAGCCCCGGCTAGAAGCACAAGCAGCAGACGTGACCGTATACTGCTGTGGCTATTAATTAGTGGTTGCTTCATCGCAGCAGGTTCGCATCCGTCATCAGGCACCACCATCTCTCTATCTTCTGCTGTTGTTGCTTGCTGCTGTGCTTGCATCATGTATGTGCTGCCTGTCGTGTGTGTGACGCGGGCCGCCACAAATAATCGTGTAGTACAGGAAAATGTATCTTTGAAAGTATGGGCAAACGGTCACCATGCACGATTTTATGCTTGAAGGCTTGAGTTCGATCCTTGGCGATGACTCTAAATACTTCTTTTTTTTTTTGGTACGTAACCCGGGCCCCCATTATATAAGACAGGAAGCACACAACAAAGTGAATTTCTTAGGCAGGTACACAATTATGATATGCGTATGATACAAAATCGCATGCTGTTGTTTTAATATTAATAGTAGGTTTTCGATTCGCCCTTGCGCCACTCCCCCAGGCAGGTCCCGGAGGGGAACCTTGTAAACTGTACATTTCCGCAGGAAACCGGCGTTTGTGAGGCGGTTTGAATTCAAGTAACGGAATAGTATTTGCGTAACAGGCTGACGCAAGAGCCCGACTCAGAAAGCGTCCAGTCCCAGTCGGGACAAGACAGTGAGGGCAGCGAGCTCGTACGAGATTACAAAGGACACGCAGGAGAGAGCTGATCTGCCTTCACTCGTACAGCTGGTCCCTTTGGTTTGTGTTTATCTTGACTTCTACGTGTAGAAGACAGCGAGACCAGTTTGTATTGATCGACTTTCTCTCATAATACCTGGAGGACGAAGGGTCGATCTCGTGGCGCGTACCGCACGTCACGTCTCTAGACACCACGCGAGCGGCGGTTGCGGCAGAACCTACTACTATTCTAGCACCCGTCGCAAATACCATCTTCTCTACCACGGCTTCTCCGAACCTCCGGCAGGTGCTGTAGGCCGGTCCACAGTTCTCGGTGAGACGAGTCGGGATACATGTCACAAAGCAGAGAGGGTATACGTACTGTAGACTATGAGGCTAAAAATCGAGCCGTGTACATATTATGCGAGTACTCGTACGCATATCAGGAATTCAAAAATTCAAAAATGTTACCACTATAGACACGTACGTACGTATTGTATACCTGGTACGAGTACCTGGTACTCGTATGATACCAGGGATCCATTTTCGAATGCCGACATGCTGGACACAATTCGGGTGTGTGACGTTGTGGGTGTGGTCAAAGACGAACTACTGTATGTACTCGTAGGCTTGTATCATACGTAGATATGTACGATTTGCACAAGGCACAGTACCTGGTATACGTACGAGTACGTACAGCCGCAACCGAGATTTCGCGAAAAAGGAGCAATTCGCAAGATATGCCAGGCAGGTTGAGATTTTACACCAGCACTGTGAACGGGTACAGTCGGGTGCTATACGTCGCACACTGAATTTTACCGTATACGTACGTAGACCGCACCTTTTCTCAAGCAAGCCCGGACCAGCTTGCCTATAATTTGTTGTTTTTGAATAATATCACAGTAGTCGTGCCCGACACCCAAGAACGATCGTACTGTCGGCCACATCGCGAGTACAAGGACCAGATACTCCACTTCTGCCATAATCGTTAGGTGCACTATTTATTAGGACTGGTCTGAACAGAGGGCCAGATGCCCAACTCCGTTGGGAATCGGTTAGGGCCGAAAGTGACTGCCGAAGACTAATTTGACGTCAGCATGATACCGACTTTAAGGAAGGCTCATCCAGTTACAGGTGCAGATTCGCCGACGCTAGGAGGTCCGTGGGACTTTACAGTGCACCCACACCCGGGTCGGTTTCGCCGGCCCTGTTTCGCGGTGAGTTTCATTGTTTCACAGGTGTCTAAGCAGATTAACACAGGGCAGAATCGTGCGTACTCGTCACAGGAACATGACCAAACACGTTCGCACCACAGACACCCCTCACCAGACGCGCGAAGGGAGGCATACACCAAAGGCACGCTCGCACGAACCGCCGTCACAGTACATGAGCCCGGGTAGTTACCCTGCCTGTTGCTTATTATTTCCTGCTTGTCCTCCGAAGTATATACTGTTATCCTTCATTCGTTTTACTTATTCACTTATTGGTCTCAATGAATTTTAGTTCAGGGGGCCAGTTACCCTGTCTGCGTACACACACGCGTTCCTACACGATAAAAGGGGCGTCGCGTTTGAAGAGCGGGCCAGTTCCCCTACTTCACGGGCAGTCGGTCAGTGCCGAGAGTTTTTGCCGAATGTTAATTCGTTTTCCGGAGGCAAGGTGTGAACAGAGGGCCAGTTACCCCACTTCAGACTGGGAAGAAGGTTCACCGCCTTGCCGCTGTTTGCGTTAGTGGGCCAGTTACCCCCTCCCGCTGGTGCCGTCAGTACCAGCCAAACAGGAGGCTCGCTCAGTTTGCAACGCAGTTTCAGTGGGGCCAGTCCACCCTTTCAGTGCACGCAGCGTAGCAAGCTCATTCAGAATCAGTCAGTCACAGTACAAGACCTCATTCCACACGCGCGCGATTGAGGGCCAGAACCAGCGGGGCCGGGCACCCCTGCCGCGTACCACGGGTAGTTAGGTGGCCGCAGACTCACTTGTCAGAACCATATCAGCTTCCGCAACCCCTCGATAAAACACCGGGGGTTTATCACTCCAACAGTACGCGCTTGATCACATACACTCTGCAGGACCGAGTCGGGGGCCTGCGGAACAGGGCCAGACGGAACCACGCTGTCCACGGGTAGCCCAGTATACGTTCGGCCCGGTCGATTCGCGGACAGGTAGCGGGTCAGCACGCTCGCGGCTCCCTAGTGGGAAGTTGCTCGGTCGGTCACGGGCCGAATCCCTGGTTTAAGAGTGGCACGCACAGACGAAAAGGCTCGATACGGTCGACTCGGACCCCCGAGGTCGACAAACCGTACTATACAAGTTAGCAGTCATTTGCACCACCTGTGCGGCGGCGTCGTAGGCGACGTAGCCAGAGCCCGGGGAGGAGCTTTGGTAGCCCCCCCCAATAGACGCAACAAACATACGGCGATATTTCGGCGACCTCAAAGGCTTCTGGGCCATTAACGATCTGATCACGATAGTCACGAGGGGGGTGCCGGTGAAGGTAGCCCCCGCCAGAACCGATTTGGAATGCGCACTGAGGTACGGCAATCACCGAAGCGCCGCCGAGCATTTACCAGCGATTTGGGAATAACTCAGCGAAGTTGAATGGCGTCAGAAATGCATCGGGATACGGAAGGAAGCCGCGCATGAAAATCCCGGGGCTTCAAGTGTCGCCTCTGGGGGTGGTCGTCACCCACAAGGTCCGGATCATTAATGATTTGTCGTTAGAGGCGCAGAACAAAGGAACAAAATGAGGACTCAATGCAAACACAGATCCAGACGCCGTACCACAAAGCCTATGCGCCGAAGCCCTCCCCAAATTCCTCACGGAACTAGTCAGTCTGAGAAAGAAATACCCGAACAAGCGCATTCTGATCAGCAAGGCCGACGTCTCAGACGCGTCCTGAAACGTGAGGGTAGACACAGACAAAGCCCTCAATTTCTGCTACATAGTAGGGGAGCTGATAGAAATCGATTTTCGCCTCACGTTCGGGTGGTCTGGGTCCCCGGGGTTCTGGGGCGTGGCAAAATAACAGGTTTAGCTTATCCGGAAATTGTAGGTCAAATTCATTTGTGGCTTATGTTTTTAGGCGTAAACTTGACGTTTTTTCCAATGCATTTCTTAGGGCTTGCTGGATTCACTGTTTAAAAAACTAAAATGATGTCTGCCGCGGCCAAGCACGCCCACTGTAACACCACGATCCAGACGGCTCAGTTTCTGAACGAGGGGGTAGACATGATGGCAAACGTTAAGATCGTGTACCGCTGGGAGGAAAGAAAATCCACGCCCGTCCCGGGCGACGCAAGATTAACGGCGCACCGGGGGGGGGGGGGGGGGGGGGTTGATCCTTTCTCCGCCATGGTGTATGTGGATGACTATCTATTGATGAGGGTTCAACATCCAGACCACGACACCACAGCGTTAACCGCGTCGGCCTCGCTAGCCCCGGACCACGTGCGATTATTCGGGCCGGCCGAGGCCGGCGTCACGCCCATCTTAGCGCCGAAAAGAACACTGACTGGGATGCCACAATCGACGCCCAAGGTTTTACCATCAATTCGCACACTATGAGAATCTCGCTGACACGGGAAAATATCGAAGCCGTTGCTAACCTCCTCCACGACCAGTGGCCCTCGAAAAGGCGCAGCGCCAGAGTAAGGGACGTTCTGAGTATGGCAGGGAAGCTGTAGACTCTCACATACGTAGTGCGTGCCGGCAGATATTTCGCGTGGAGGATGTTGAAACTCACTATGTCGTAGTCTTCACGACGAGCGGCACCCCAGAAACCAGAACGTAGTGCCCCTCGGAAGTAAGTATACGCCGACCGCAGTTTGAGGAAGGGGGCCATCAGTCACAAACTTCTCAAATCAGGAGAAGCAGTTTTCGCCCCCTGTTATACAGCGCTAAGACGCCCGGCCAATCGACACTATCTATCCGACGCCAGTTTGAAAGCGGTAGGGGGGTACTGTCTCGAACACCAGATGTACTGGAGATTCGACCTACCACCCGAGCTGACGCAGGAGCTAAAACAGACGGCCGAGCGACGCGAAACGTGCATCATCACAATCAATTTGCTAGAGCTTTGGGGATGGTAGTGACCGACCGGGTAATGCTGGGATTGAGAGGTGACACCCCAGAGGCGGTAGGAGATCCCATGGCAATGCCCGGCGATAACGTGGCTGCCGTCACGTAGGTCAAACGCTGCGGCGGGGCTAGGAGCAAGCGAGCATGCCTGCTCATGAGAATGCTCGGCCGTCTTGAAATCGATGGGGGTTGGAGCCACGATGCAAAGCACACACCGGGGGTCCAAAACACCCTGGCAAACGGCATATCGCGTTGGCCCCACACCGAAATAGCAGAAAGGATCCGGGATCTAACTAACAGCCATGCCTGGGTGGAACAGCCTATCGGTCCCCGGGGAAATAAGATATTTGACATCGTGCTCCAAACCATGAACCTGCCGACCCGACACGACGACAGCCTGTGGCGTGTCATGGCCAATGACGGAGACCATGCCTGACTAGCTTGCTTGGGCTTTACCCCGTACACACTGCCCCCCCCACCGCGTTATCCCTTTTCCATCCCACTCGCGCGGTACCGGCCCATGTAGGAACAGGGCCCAACGAGCCGCGCGACACGGGCGCGGCGGTGCGTCTGGTGGAGACGCTCGCGCTCGCCTCAGTGGGGAAGAGTACCCAAAGGCTCTATTTGGCGAAGTGGAACACGTGGGTGGCAGAGAGGGCAGCGCAGGGAAAGGATGCGTGGTTGCAGTACATCCCCGTCAATCCAAACCTTACGGGTCGCTGTTACGGACACAACAATCAGCAGTCGACCGTAAGGGGTTATCTTGCCGCAATTAACTTTTCCCACAAGTTGTACGCAGGCTAGGAGCTTCCAACCTCACAATGCATGATTGTCGCCGTGGGAAAGGGGATCGATCGAGCTCACGGAATGTCACAGAAGAAAGCGCAGGTCAGGCTGCCGTCGACCTGCGCCCTTTTATCGCAAGGGAAGCATGTATTTTCCAGTATGGTACACGAGGGATGTGTGTCGTGGTCGGGGCTGGCGGCGTCGTATTTTCTGTTGCGCCGCGCGTCTGATTTGTGGGTGTACGCGGACGGCAAAGCTCACCCCGAATTCTTCTTGACACGCAGCTGCCTCACGTTACTTCGAGGGGAGCTCCGGGTTGCTTTTGGGAACAGAGCATCCGCGGACGCGGTACGGGTGCGGTTCGTGGCGTTGAAGACGGACCAAAATAAGGGCGGGGCGCACGATCACGTGGACACGCCTCGCGAGCCCCGGGGAGGCGGGGGGCAAGTGCGATGGGCGCTTTCAAAGTTTTGCTGGAGTTCCCCGCTGTGCACCCCTCGCTCCCGGAGGGATCACCCCTGACGGTCAGGTTGTCCCCCTTCGGCTGGAGAACGTTCACCCGGACGGAAGTTGTAGCAGCGTTGCGCCTCATGACCGGGAGCAGCGGTCGAGACCCGGTGCAGAACGCAGTGCACTCGGGGAGAGTCGGAGGGGCAACGCAGCATGCTGCGCAAGGCGTGCCAGAGCTCCAAATCCAACTCGCGGGCAGGTGGAAATCACGCACGTTCATGACGTACGTGCGGGAGGCTGGAGAAGGGGCAGGCTCGGTCACCGCCGCACTAGGGAACACAGGGTAGACGCGATTTCTGGGTTTCGTGTTTAGAGGGGAATGGAGGTGTGCACGAACAGGCTGGCCTTATGGTGTGAGATGTTACTTAGCCCCGCCGGGGAACGAGCGGGGCGTAAGTTTTCGGGTTAGCCTGCCTCATTAATCTTCGGGGGGTTTCCTACCGTAATGGTATTTATTAACGTGGTGTTGTTGGCGGGGGTTCCCACGGCCCTGGCAGGCCTTTGAAGCACGACGGTGAGCGTGCCTGGCCTGCTGTAGACAAATAATATTCCAAGAATTCTTGAGCTATAATAAACTGTTGGTTTCCGCAGGAAACAGGCGTTTGTGGGGCAGTTTGAATTCGAGTAACGGAATAGTATTTGCGTAACAGGCCGACGCGAGAGCCCGACTCAGGAAGCGTCCAGTCTTAGTCGGTACAAGACAGTGAGGGCAGCGAGCTCGTACGATATTACAAAGGACACGAAGGAGAGATCTGATCTGTCTTCACTCGTACAGCTGGTCCCTCTGGTTTGGATGTATCTTGACTTCTGCGTGTAGAAGACAGCGAGACAAGTTTGTATTGATCGACTTTCCCACCCGCCCGCCCTGCCGCTCAAGAGAGGGGGGGAAACAGGTTGCAACAAGTCGGTCTGACTGTCGAGCTGTTTCATTTTTTAATATAACGTTGTTATCATATGGTATATATATCGTAGTGGCTGTGATATGTTACTTAGCCCCGCCGGGGAACGAGCGGCATACGTTTTCGGCTTAGCCTGTCTCATTTTTCTTCGGGGGGTTACCTACTGTAATGGTATTTATTAACGTTGTGCTGTTGCCGGGGTTTCCCACAGCCCTGGCATGCCTTTTTAGCACGATGGTGAGCGTGTCTGGCCTGCTGTAGACAAGTAATATTCCAATAGTTCTTGAGCTATAGCAAACTAGAGTTGTAACCCGGCTGGGCAAGAACCGGGTACCCGGTGGCGGGTACCCGGCCCGGCCGGGACCGGAACCGGATCGGTTCAAGTCTGCGACCCGCGGGTATCTGTGCCCCGGGTACCCGGGTACCCGGTTCTACGATATACGGAGCCCCTCAAAACGCACGGAGCCCCTCAAAACTTGCTGCGCACAGCGCACAGCGCACAGCGCACACCGCACACCGCACATGCTCGCAGCACATAGCACACCGAGAGTACCCAACACACAACACACACACGATACTCTTACCAGCCGCTGGCGGCCCTACTATACCATGAGCCAGGACATCGAGCTAGCATCACAAGAGCCTCGTGCAGCTGCTGCACCGGAGAACACAATGGTTTCCCCGTGCGGGCTTGATAGTTGATATTGCATAGGAGAGAGGGAGGAGCGAGGTCTGTTCATCGGTTTCGATACGTATGGTGTGGGCGTGTGGGCCAATGTTTCCCCACCATAAATATACATTATATAAGGTTCCCCTCCGGGACGTGCCTGGGGGAGTGGCGCAAGGGCGGATCGAAAACCTACTATTCATATTAAAACAACAGCATGCGATATATAATCATACGCATATCAGAATTGTATACCTGCCTAAGAACTCCACTTAGTTTTTAAGTGCTTCCTGTCTTATATTATGGGGGTCTGGGTTACGTACAATACAAAAAAAAAAAAGTATCTAGAGTCATCGCCAAGGATCGAACTCAAGCCTTCAAGCAAAAAATCGTGCATGGTGACTGTTTGCCTATACTTTCGAAGATACATTTTCCTTTACTACACGATTATTTGTCGCGGCCCGCGTCACACACACGACAGGCACCACATACATGATGCAAGCACAGCAGCAAGCAACAACAGCAGAAGAGAGAGAGATGGCGGTGCCTGATGACGGATGCGAGCCTGCTGCGATGAAGCAACCATTAATTAATAGCCACAGCAGTATACGGTGGATCCGCCACAGTCACGTCTGCTGCTTGTGCTTCTAGCCGGGGCTGTGGCGTTGCTTGTGTTCGTTGCACGTTGTGTGATGTATCGTGGTATTCAAAAGCGGTCATCCATTTCCGGTCAGAGTGGGCGTGGCTCTGTCACACACACAGCAGCAGAACAGAAAAGGGTAGATAGGTGGTGTGGGGTATGGACGGTAGGCTCCGATAGACACAGCTAGCCACAACACTACACCGCAGATGGGCGTGCCACACGCGCACGGTGTTACTTGCTTGTGCTTGTGCAGAGTTATAACGTTGTGCTTTCTGCATCTTCTGTTGTCAACCTGTGGTATACTGGTGGTGTGTTGGTGGGCTCTGCCGTGTGCTCATCATGATGAACTCGTGATAGGAAGAAAAACAGGGCTAAAAACACAAAACAGAACATTATTTTGGCACGTACGCATGCATGACCCATGAGCCCATCAACAGCAGCAGCGGGTAGAAGAGTGGTGGTGGTGTCGTTTGGTGACGGAATGCTGGCTCCTATGAAAGCAACTACTCGTAGCAACAACAGAGCACATCACAGATCTGCCTTCAAGGCGCACAGTGTTGTATCACTCTGCCCGGAAAAGTAACGACAGTTTATATATAGTTTTAATGAACAAAATTTTCTTACATTTCGGGACAGCGGAGAGATTCGTACATGAGCATCGATCTGCAGGTATGATACCATGACTCGGAAAATCGCAGGCTTCGACAAAAGCAACTCGTCACGGTACAGCACGGATCTGAGGCACGCGCATGCATGATGTAATGGCTGCTGCTGCTGCTGCTGCTGCTGCTGCTGGGCGGCAGGGTTGTAACATTGAGGTTGTACTGCTTGTAACACGCTCTCTGTGGTGCTGCTGCTGTTCGTGTGTGCTCCCCGTGTTCTCGGCAAGAAACGCACAAAAAACGCACGACTGAACAAAAACAGGGCCTCACGCAGCGAAACCCGGGAAATCCTCTTATCCACTCCCGCCGAAAACAACTTTGAGCGCCCGCCACGCGAGCCACAGAGCTCGGATCGAGCTCAAACCTCGACCAATGTGTCCGGCCGGGCCTCTTGTGTCGGGGCACTTAGCGTTTTGCCGAAAAGCGCTCGCGCGAAGAGAAAAGTTGCGAAAAGTGCGAAAATTTCGCAAACATAACTATACATATTATCCTCTGCTGTCTGTCGGTGACGGTTTTTTGCCGCATGAAATTCGAGCAATCGTACTCGAAGTAGGATTTTTCTGATGACGAGCGCAATAGGCAACAAGGGTATGACAGGAGTATCACAGGTCAGTATCATGTATCATGTATCAAATATCACAGGAAACAAAACCCAGTCTAACCTTATGTTCTTTTATCTTTGCCACAAAGTAGAGATATCCACCCCCCTTCCCTTCTGTTATTTGCCAAGATTCATCGTCCAGTAAGGGACAAAATCAAGTCTTGCTCTCCCACCTACCTCTTTACCACGCCGTTTGAGTACCTTTCCGCTTTCAGGCCGCTAGAAGCAAGCGGGGGGGGTAAGTACGGTATGATATCTCGGGTACACGGTTCCTCCGATCCGCCGGGTACCCGGTCCGGGCCAGTCTGAATCCCTCAAAGCCGGGCCGGGTACCCGGTCCAGAATTATGAGGCCGGGTTACAACTCTATACTGTAGTACCTGGTACTGTAGTTTACTATTCGGAATAATGAAAGGAAATTTCTACGATTTTTACACGTGCATGTGTACAGCAGCATACAACTAACTATAGGTATACCTGGTATATCATACCTTACCTGATACGTACCCGTACAGACAAACAACAAACACCAGATGACTCTATTTCATGTGTCCTCTGCCGTCTCGGGGCCAGAGGTGGGTAGGTACCAGATGCGCAGCCGAGTTGCCTTGTGAAATTTGAAATTTGATTTTGCCCCCCCTGTCAAAAACCATTTTCATATTCTACAAAACCCCGATTTTTCGGAACTCTCGTACGAAGCCGATAATACTCGCCGGCGGTCAGCGAGGACAGAAGGCATGACCGCCCCCGCTGCCTTTGTTCATGAGAGAACGTGGGACCGAATCGCTGTGGATGGGCCCGTGGAGTGTGGGGCCTAATCGCCGACTAACCAGCACACAAGGACGGTGGGGGGCGCGCAGCTTGTGTGTGACCTCAACGGTTACTACTGTGGGCTTCAAATTCCAACCTTGTTTTGATTTTAGACGGCGACCATCGGACAAAACGTCGAGGGCATCGGACCGATCCAGCGACGATGGGTGACCAGCATCAGCGCCGATGGCAGATATCCCAAGGTGAGAGTGCGCCAATGGCATATTTCGCGTAGCAGGGCGATAAATAATAGCTTGGAGCTAACCGCATGGTAGACCGCTCCAGTCGCGTACCGGTATGCATGTATAGTGTTCGTCCTGTACCGATGATACGTGTACGAGTTTATACTCGTCGCTAACCGGTGCGATTCCGTCGATCGAAACGCCAGAGAGCTCCCCTTCCCCACCAAATGATACATCTCTCTCAGGAGCAGCACCAGCTGGGAAGACAAAAAACAGAGACCTGCTATTAATTGGTTTCTGGGACCTGGTACGAACGTAATTGTTTTCAAAAACTAAATGGACCAACGGGCTGAATTTTAAATTTTGAACTTTCAACTTTGCACACATTAGGGCGTTTCCTATGCGGTTCGATTTCGAGCTTTAGATTGGTATTTTTCGATCTCAAAAACGAAAGCACCGTCCTATGCAGTCCGATTGTGCAAAATCTGACCGGAAAAGTTTCGATTTGAGAATCTGATGACCCAAGTCGTCGGAGTTTGGCCCAAGATCCGACTACTTGGGTAATCAGATTTTCAATTTGAAAAATGGCATGGTCTCTCAATTCAAGATGTTATCCACGCAGCAAAGCAAGCAGGAACAGCAGCAGCACGATCGATGAGTTGGATGGTGACACAGCGACGTTGCTTCGCGCCCGACGCGCAGCCGGCGATCGGTGCGTCTCTCCGTCGCCAAACTACAGCCGGCTGGCGCGGGCTCGGGCCTAAAGACGAAGGCAAGCGCACTCGGCGCACGCCTGTCCGTACTCGTAGACTTTACAGCAGGAGCAGCAGCAGCAGCAGCAGCAGCAGCAGTACAGTCAGTAAACGCTCGGATGCTTCGTTGTGGCAAGATACAAAATACCAAGACAGGTCGACTCGAGCGCACTCGGCGCGTCGCCGCCAGTCCGGACGCAGCCAGCGTGGCTTCGGACGCTTGTGTTCTACGCTCAGTACAGCGCACGCGACGCGTCTCTTCGCGGCGCCATACCACAACAACAGCAGTTGGTCTCGCCGTTTGCTCAAATATCTGCATGTACAACAACTCCGTGTTTTCTCGCATAAGAAAACTGTTTCCTTTTTCGAACTAGGTCGCTGAAAAATCGATCGGACCATAATCTAAAGCTCAAAAATCGAATCGCATAGGAAACGGCCTCATGGCAGACCAGATACGAACCCGTTTGGTATTCATGATCTAGATCTCTCGGGGCAGATATATCACTGATTCGTATGATCTACAATACGTGAATTATATCAGATCCCTATTTTCTATCCCATGATCTAGATATATATGTCGTGGCAGATATATCCGTGATTCGCATGGTCTACAATACGCGTAATATTTTTGTCGGTAGGGATCTGTATGGCACAGCATTTGTGAACAAGATTGTCGGGCGCGATCTGTATGATACGGCCCTTGCGATGGATCTCATGACGAAAATGTAGGATTCACACCATGTCGATCGCGATCTATCCAATGTTGATCTATATGGGAGCTCGTACGACTTCCCGATGTGTTTACTTGGAAAACAGCAAGACCTTGTTTTATGGCCTGATGTATGCGGTGTGGCTTAAACAGCTCTACGGAAATGACGTGCACAGAACAGGTAGTAACATCACCCAATAGTTACGTATCAGGGTGCAAAAAGACCCTACACTAGTTCCAAGTAATATGTCTCTATGATAATTCGTATAAAAGTGGAAGAAGATCCAAAGGCAAGAAAGCTTTACAGAGCACAGAAAAACAGGTAGTATCCTAGTAATAGGAGAGCTCTGCAAGTCAGCCCCCATATCAGATATGCACGTGTGTTGATACATACCAGGTACCCGGTACCGTGTACCCGTACGCTCCACTACTGTAGTAACAGATCATTTATTCCCGTATATGCTGGCTGTAAAATAGCAGAGTGTTCTCAACCTCGGGCCAACGGTATAACCCCACACCGCAGAGCGCAGTGGAAGAGTTACTACGTCGGGCTGTCGTTTATCCTCCCTTTTAGCATTGGCTTTGAATGCCCTACGCCTCTGCATGCGTGTTTCGCTTGTGCATCGAGTGTGCAAAACACAAAATAATCATAATGCGAAGATGGTTTAGTCTCGTCCTCCTTACGAGCTCGTTGAATTATTGTGTCTTGCCTTTAGGATGAGAGAGAAGATGGTTGCATAATATTCACGGCGTGCTTCCAGTCAACCTTGCACAAAAGAGTCCAACCGGTGTTGACGACCAAACTGCCGTGGGGATGTTCTGCCCATATCTCCCCGGTGAGTGTATTTGTCCCTCACTCTACTTGACCACATTGGGCGTTTGTTTCGGATGTAGATACCGCGTGCGTGAGGTCAACCCGTCACGATTGAGAACCGCCGCATCTCAGTTAGCTACTGCCATTCCAGCTGCAATGCGCGGCCCTCTCTGCTCAACTCGGGTCCAGGTACACCTCTCCAAACGCCAACCTATGTACGTTTGTTGGCGCTGACGCGTATTCGACCCTTCCCTCTTGGGATGCCTTGTGTCTCAGGCAGCACCGAGGACGAGGACCAACAGCTCTCAGAAGGCGGCAGCTGAAGCGACCGTGCCGGTAGCTGAAGAAACGAGGTTTGGGGGAAATGGGGCGACTCTATCGACCCAACATGGAGGAAATACAGGATACCCGGGGGAGGAGGAAAGTGGGCGGAGGTGTTGCGATGACGAGGACTATCATGATGGTGGCTGTTGCAACAGCGACAACGCGAGCCTGGTTGAGGGAGTAGCGGAGCCTCTTCGTGGTTGCACGAGCAGTTGGTGTTGGTTGGAAGCATGGAATATAGAATCCTGCGCAGACCGGGCTCGTGAGGAGTAATACAGTTGGGTAGTTTACCGGTATTTTTTGTTGTATTTGCCGAGATTGAAGCTTATGTTCAGGACGGTGTCGTTTCGATATCACCACATATGGAATATTTTCATAGTACATGGGTGATGAGTGCTACTTCGAAGTATAATATTCAACCTACGTTGGTCAGCAAGCCATGTATTGTTTAGGGCAGCGGCCAAAAACAGGTATACCTTGGCCGTTTGCGGCCAAAAACAGGTACATACTCAAATCAAGTGAAAACGCACCCCACGTGCCCTGTCATTGGTCCAAAACTTGTTGTACCTGTTTTTGCCCCTTTTAAACCCAGGTACACCGGACTTTGTCTACTCTGCTTGACTTTCACCTTTATTTTGTCGTTTTTCAGCCAATCAGAGGGCCTTCATAGTTCCACCCTATGCCCCCTATACGAATGCCGACGTGCGGGGAGACCCCCTGCTCTCTCCGATACCCCGCACAACGCCACACGAGCGACCCACATATCTGTCTGCACACCTCCGCCGAGATGCATACGATAAAGCCCTACGACAAAATACTGATAAGGACTACGTTAGCGCCATGGCCACCGAGGGCAGTCCCGAAATCATGGTGGGCTCGGTTTATAGTACGACGCCCGAGCTTCGTGCGGCATTCGCTAAGCGGTTCCTAGCAGACGGCCGCGGGTTCAAGGCCTGCAAAGGCGGCAGCCGGCAGAAAAAATACTCGTGCTCCGGTGCAGCTGCTGTGGTCCCACCACCAAAGCCCGGTGACGCTGTTCGTGTGGAGACTCCCGAGGTGGCGATGGCTGGCTGCCTCGCTCAGGTTCGGGCGACAAAGTCGTGCCTCGGCGAGTGGCGTGTGACTTACGCCAATTTCGACCACATCAACTGTTCGGGCGGGAACGCGCGCACTCGGATATGCGGGATCGACCCTCTTGTCACCAGCACGGTGAGCGCCAACCCCGACATAGGTTCCAATGCGCTGAAGAAGACTCTGGAGCAGGCGACCGGTGTTCCTATTTCCATTCGGACCGCTAGGCGTGCCCGCAGCAACGTTCTTGTCGCCGATGCCGAGGAGGTGGATTCCTCCTATCACGAGCTCCCAGCCTACTTCAAGAGCTTGGTGGATGACTCCCCAGGCTCCGTCGCAGAGGTGGAGGTGAGAGGCTTGAGACGGTGGATGCCAACGGTGTACCCAGAGGCAGTTGTTGTCTTATTCTACCCTGTTGCTGTCCTCCCCCACCTTGTTGCTGTCTTCCCCTACCTATCCGGTTGGCTGCACACCGAGTAGGATGAACTCCGAAAAAATCAAAACGCCGAAACCAAGCAGCAGTCTTGCCGAAACAGCAACGGCTCGGATGAGAACAGTACTTAGTAGTGTTGGAAATTTCAAAATTTCAAAATTTCAAACTTTCCAAACAGCAAGAGCACTCCTTCAGAATCAGTGTGGCGGTAATCCAATCTATTACTCGTACGAGTAGTCTAGACTGCATCGCCTCGTATAAATCAGTCCTTGTGTGTATTACGCTGCTGCTGTTTTCGTTATAAATGCAGCAGTACAACAGGTCCAACACAACTGCTACTACCGCTTGTTGCTGTGTAGTTGAGGGCTCGCTCAAACTTAAAAAACAAATCAAAATTCAAATAATTCGTTACAGCAGCTCGCATACGGTTGCAAGTATACTGCTGGCTTCGCTCTATACAGCAGTGTGGGCTCAACGCTCAATACTGGTACTCGTACGTTGTATTATACGTACGTACATGTATTGTTTAGCCCATTTCGTAATGCAAACCGTGTCGTACACTGATTGCAACCCAAAAGGAGAGGGTGTTATTGAGCAGACTAGAAACACCCAAAATGCTGACTTTAAACAGCAAGCAGTGTTTAAAAAACAGAAATGGCTGGAACAGCAGCAGGCATCTATACGTTTCCAGTGGTACACCCACGGCAACGCCAGTGCAAGTAAATATGCTCCTGTTTTGTCGTTCTGTTAATAGGCTACAACCCACGAGGTACCATACAGCGGCCATATGGTGTCCTAAATTGCTTCGGATTTGAAATCGATTGCAGACATGTACGTGTCATGTATCTAAATATACACGGGGCCAATATAAAGAGTGCTGCATTCGCCCTGTGGATAGAATATACAACGGTGGGTCTACTACAACACAGTATAGTGTTCAAAACTCCAAACCCTTCCATCGGTCGGCTCTTGACAAGCAGTCTTTCGGAAACAGCAACGAACAGCCGTGAACGGTGGTCGCAGACGTGCTAACCTTGCCGGTCGCAGACATGTTCACCTCCTGTAATTCGCAGACTGAGTACATCTGAAGCAAGTGCACTGCTGGTAAGTGTACTGTTGTTTCTGCTCGAATCCTTGACATTGATGGTTCGAAATTGAACGACTCCTCCTTCGCATACGAAACAATCGCATTCCCGGATACCAGCTGGCAACCGACCCCCACCACTTGTTGCTGACGAATCCGCTGTATCCCCTATGTGCTTTCTGCGCGTTCCCCCCCTGCTTCCTGCGCTCAATAATACAGAGAGACTCCGACGGCCGCTTTTTGCGAGGCTTCCTCATGCTGGGAAGAGCTGCACACGTCGCCGCCAACAGTGTCCCCAAGGTGACCGTGCGCGTTTTGAGCTTGTAGCTACCTCTTGTTCGTGCCATATCTACTGTAACGGCCATCGTAGTTGTTGCAGTATGGGCGTGGGCTTGTATACCCTCTATCTCTCTTCAAATGCAGAATATATTTTTGACGTGGGGCTTGGCTACCCCTAAAGCGCTGCAAAAGCGGACGTGTACAGGCCACAGTGTGTGTGCTAACTACACAGCACTGTAGAAGTAGTTAGTTAATAGGGATATTTTCTTTCGTTTCGCGACTGCAAAGTGTTGCCCCACCGCTCTCCCACGCAGGCACTGTGTTTCGCTGTGTGCATTTATCACTATCTGCGCGCGGCCCTCGTTCTTCTTGTATCGTTATCGAATATCCTCTCTGCTTTCACGCCTTTTGTCCTGTTAGAGCGTTGCAGTTGATGGCGGACACCTCAAGGGCGAGTGGAAGGGCATCATGCTAACATTGTCCTGCAAGGATAGCAACAACAAGCTGATTCATGTAGCAACCGCCATCGTGCCAAAGGAGGATGCATCCGGCTACCGGTTTTTGCTTAGCCAGGCGAAGAAGAACCCGGAGATGGTCGCGTTTCTGGACAACCCCGCGACCACCTTCTTCTCAGACGGCCACAAGGGTTCGCCTGCAGCAATGCGGACAGAGGCTCCTCGCGCCCAGCACCGGACGTGCGTCAAACACGTCATCAACAACCTCCGCGAGGTCGTTGGCTCGGTGAGGAGTGTTTTTAGAGGCAGTTTTTTTGTGTGGTAGTGATCGGTTGTGACATTGCATGTGTCCGTGCAGCTTCGCTCGTGTTTAGAGTGCTTAAGCACTCAGCGTTTGGGTTACAGGCTTGTTCAAGCAAAACGTCCCAACCAAAAGGCTAAAAAATACTCGGGGGTTTTCATAAATCACTTTTTTCGATATTCGTTCGATAAAATCGACCAAGACCAATATCAAGTTTGATCAACGCCAAAAACCACTACATTTGTATGTACTGTCGTAGAGTGCTCGTGGCCACACACAAACCTGTTATATATGTTTGCAAGGTATTTCCTGCTACTGTACGCATTCCTCACTGTCCTCTCAATTCCAACTTGCTCCTCGATGATGTTCAACAGACTGTCAACACCGCGATATTCCAGGCCGCACGAGTTGCGAAGAAATCTGGTTTCACCGCCATCATGGACAAGCAAGTGAAGCCGTTCAAGCCTGCTGCCTATGAACAACTGATGGACAGGGACCATGCGACATGGACGCACTACGCCTGCGCCCAGGACACGGTCATTTTGGACAAGGTCACCTCCAACCACGCCGAGTCGACCATGCACATGGTTGGAGCAGCTGTGAGCATCTCTCACCCGGAACGAATCGTATGCCAAGTGTCTGAACTTTTTGCAGCAGTAGGATAGGTGGGAGCTGACAAGCGTTCGTTATCCTGAACGATGCGCACTGCCTGATATTTCCAGATTGGGCAGAAGCCAGGGCGTGCGTCTGCTGTTGTTGTTCTGTTTTTGCTCCTGGTTGTAAAAAATCGTCTGCTAGGCGTAGGCTATAGAAACTCAAAGGTCAATTTTTCAGAAGTACTGTACCTCAAACTTTCTGTGGTGAGCCGCGTATAGTTAGCATACCTTCATATGTCCCATATCATGTGACTCAGACCCACAAGAGGCACTGAGCGATACCTTGTTGAACACCTGAACAAAACTATCGATCTCAGCATCATGGAGTACAGATGTTCGCCGTTATCCCCCAGGTTTCGAACCATCTGGGACGCCAAGGCTGGTTCACTAGCCCAACATGTATTTACAGATCGATTACATCGTCCTTTTCTTGTGGCGTTATGTCTCCAGGCCAGAGCCATGTCTCCGGCGCATTTGTTTCAAGACATTTGGAGAAGACGGCAGTCAAATTCCACGAGAGGTCTGGGCTCCTAGAAACTACGCCGCAGACCTACACTCCCTTCGCCAGTAACACCTTCGAGGCGGAACGGAAGGGGTCCATGGGGTGAGTCGTGTGGTGAGTGCTTACTAGCAGCCGTGGATTTGTAATGAGGCAAGGCCGAGGGAGCGAAGCGCCACCCTTTTATTAATTTTTATTTTACATGGAAAGACAGCGATGCGTAACCCTGGTAACAGTATTTACCGAAAAATTGTATGAGCTCCACGAATATATACTATGCTAGTGTGTGAGGAGGACGTTCGGAACGAGCCCCCCCCCACACACACACACACACAGACACAAGCACACCACAAAACGCCCCCGTCTACCGCAGTATGGAAACCCCGGGTTTGTTTCAAAAGGCCCTGAAGGCTACGATGTGTTCGAGCCTCAAACATACCAGAAGAAGTGCCAAAAATATTACCGAAATCAGTTGAGGGAGTCAACTTCTAGTTTCTAGTCCACGAGCGCAACGCGGGCATGAAAACATCCTGCGACAATAAGTTCGACTAGAAACTGACAGTAGTTGTGCACAATTGCTACTATGTAGCGTAACAAGGCACAAAACGAATGCCCCACCTGGACGACCGCACAGCTGCCTCATATTGTACATACTCCACACGGGGATGATTAGTTATGTCTCCGCCCCAAAATATCGCCTCATTGTCGTTGGACCAGAGGAAACAGGGGGAGGTAAAACTGAAAGGGAAGTGATAAATGTGCCCCCGGGGGCACATCTCTTAACGACGCCCCCGGCGGCCCTTTTCGCTTATTGGGCCCCCGGAATTGGGGCTGAGTACAAAGCACGTCACCACGAGCGATTACGACGACCGTAAAGCAGCAGACCTGTCTGGGAATTGTCTACTGCATGTGCTGCTGCGGTGTGTGCTGTAGTTCCGCCGGTCATCGCGTTTCGCGCAAGAACAGACGACTTCGTGTTGTCGATACCCAGGATATTTCCAGGCATTGGTTTAGGGTGCAACATCAAGCTCAAAGTGCCTCTTCATGGTGAACGCGCCACGAGCGATGACGACGGCCGTAGGGCATTGTCTACGGCATATGCTGCCGTGATATATGCAGTAATGCCGCCAGGTATCGCTTCTCGCTCGATATACAGACGTGTTTGTGCTCTCTTATTCCCAGGCTTTTTTGGGGGGCACATCAAGCGAAAAGTGCCTCCGAAAGCAGACTACAGAACATACATGAAGCACGTTACTACGACCGAGTACAACGATCGTAAGGCACCAGACTTCTCTGGGACTTGTCAACGGTATGTGCTGCTGAGGCCTGTGCACTAGTTCCGCCGGCCATCGCTTCTCGCTCGATATACATACGTGTCCGTGTTTCCGGAGGCACCTTTAGCGTGGTGCGCCCCCAAAAATGCCTGGAGAATATCCTTGGTATCGAGCACACGAACACGTATGTATATCGAGCGAGAAGCGATGGCCGGCGGAGATTGTGCACAGGCCTCAGCAACACATACCGTAGACAAGTCCCAGAGAAGTTTGGTGCCCTACGATCGTTGAACTCGGTCGTAGTAGCGTGCTTCATGTATGTACTGTAGTCTGCTTTATGAGGCACTTTTCGCTTGATGTG
The DNA here is from genome assembly GCA_008828725.1 of Saccharina japonica. Lineage (NCBI taxonomy): Eukaryota > Phaeophyceae > Laminariales > Laminariaceae > Saccharina > Saccharina japonica. The sequence goes on from MEHQ01000654.1 coordinate 71,206, forward strand.
CCCCCAAAAATAGCCTGGAGAGATCCTCACTATCGAGAACACGAACCCATACGTACGTCGAGCGAGAAGCTGCGACAGGCGGAACTTCTGTACACACCGCAGCAGCAAATACCGTAGGCAATTTCTAGACAGATCTGGTGCCGTACGGTCGTCGTCATCACTCGTGGTGGCGTGATTCATGCAACCTATTTCCGGAGGCCCCTTTAGCTTGATGCGCCCCCAAACAAGGCCTGGAGAGATTCTCAGTATCGAGAACACGAACCCATACGTACGTCGAGCGAGAAGCTGCCACAGGCGGAACTACTGTACACACCGCAGCAGCAAATACCGTAGGCAATTCCTAGACAGGTCTGGTGCCGTACGATCGTCGTTATCGCTCGTGGTGGCGTGCTTCATGCAGCCTATTTCCGGAGGCACCTTTAGCGTGGTGCGCCCCCAAAAATGGCCTGGAGGATATCCTTGGTATCGAGCACACGAACACGTATGTATATCGAGCGAGAAGCGATGGCCGGCGGAACTAGTGCACAGGCCTCAGCAGCACATACCATTGACAAGTCCCAGAGAAGTCTAGTGCCCTGCGATCGTTGTACTCGGTCGTAGTAGCGTGCTTCATGTATGTACTGTAGTCTGCTTTCGGAGGCACTTTTCGCTTGATATGCCCCCAAAACAAGCCTGGGAATAAGAGAACACCAACGTCTGTATATCGAGCGAGAAGCGATACCTGGCGGCATACTGCATACATCACAGCAGCACATGCCGTAGACAATGCCCTACGGCCGTCGTCATCGCTCGTGGCACGTGCATCATGTAGAGGCACGTTTAGCTCGGTGTTGCACGCTAAACCAATGTCTGGAAATATCCTGGGTATCGACAACACGAAGCCGTCTGTGTATCGCGCGAAACGCGATGACCGGCGGAACTACAGCACACACCGCAGCAGCACATGCAGTAGACAATTCCCAGACAGGTCTGCTGCTCTACGGTCGTCGTAATCGCTAGTGGTGATGTGCTTTGTACTCAGCCCCAATTCCGGGGGCGCAATATGCGAAAAGGGCCCCCGGGGGGGGGGGGGGGGGGTGTACTCATGTTGTGCACGGCCGTAGTCATATGACCATAGACCCTCGCATCCCTACAATGCCGGGACGGAGCGCGTTGGGTTTGCACCAACCAGGCAGACATTGCTTGCACCAAGCGCGAAACGCCGTGAGGTATTGGGCGAGTCGCATGGAGGGTGAGCTGCATCCTGCTAAGAATCGCCTCTGAGGCGGACTTGCATATGGACGACAGCTTCAATGAGTTAATTCAATTTCTGGTGTGGCCACTTCCGGAGACAGCAATGGGTTTTACTATGTAACTGCCTCGCGGACGCCTTACCATATTAACACTACGTGATACGACCATTCCCCTTGTGCGGAACAAAGGTTCTCCACCCCGCACAAATGATCTACTCGACCGCCAGCTTTGGTGACCGCGAAAAAAAATAACAAAAAAAAACGGCACCCTGGTTGTCTAGCTCACGCAGCGAGTGGCGTGTTTTACAGCGTCGTTGCCAACCGACGCCAACCCAACCTAGAAATATATCATATATTTGCAGGGGTTAGGGGCGTCGTTAAGAGATGTGCCCCCGGGGGCACATTTATCACTTCCCAAACTGAAAATAGCCGTTTCCCGGAAAACAAAAAAATGTTCCGGCCCAAGGGGGCCCGGGACAGTCTTTTTTCGACACCTCACATAAAAAAGGACCAGAATGGAAAACGAACCGAAGCGCTGTCATCACGGCACGATTTAGGAGATGTTTTTTTTCCTCGTAATTTTTCCGTTCTTGGATCACTTGCTTTTTTACCCCCCCCCCTGTGCTGTCTCCGGAAGTGGCCACACCAGAAATTCAATTAACTTATTGAAGCTGTCGTCCATATGCAAGTCCGCCTCAGAGGCAGTTCTTAGCAGGATGCAGCTCACCCTCCATGCGACTCGCCCAATACCTCATGGCGTTTCGCGCTTGGTGCAAGCAATGTCTGCCTGGTTGGTGAAAACCCAACGCGCTCCGTCCCGGCATTGTAGGGATGCGAGGGTCTATGGCCATATGACTACGGCCGTGCACAACATGAGTACACCCCCACCCCCCCCTGTCCGGCCGCGGGAGGGGGGGTTTCCAAAACCATGTGGTTCAAAAATGGTAAAATAAGAAAAAAATAGCAGTTTCTTCTAAATCGTCCTGTGTTCACAGCGCTTCGGTTTGTTTTCCATTCTGATCATTTTGGATGTGGGGTATCGACAAAAGACTGTCCCGGACACCCTTGTCTGGCCGGAGAAATACGCATGGCTCAATACGCATCTCCGGGAAAAACAGCAATTTTATCGAGGCGCATTCGGACGTTTGTGGTACAGTGGTTCGAACTCCGACGAATGTAGTTTGTGTGATTCGAAAAGTTTAGGGCCAAATGTGTATGTTCAACTCTCCCACCGCAAAATAACAGCAATCAAAGTCGTCCAATCGCCTGCTGGTGCTTGTGTTCTTGGCGATATTTTGTCCAGAAGCAGGGTAGTGCAACGGTCGCTGGCTGCTGCTGGACCGTTCTTTCACAGCCCTGGTCTTCCTGCTTGCGTTCAGTTGTCTACTTATATTCTTGGTTGCGTCAAATAAAGTGTTCGTGTGCTGCTGCTGCGGTTTTGCTTTCACCTGCTGATGAATTGCTGCGGCTGTTGCTTTGCATACTATACAAGGGCGCCGCATGGGTACCGGCATTCGCCGGCACCCATGCTTCGGGTAGGATAGTATCTGGTACAACGTTAGTTATTTGGTACCATCCTTAATATTTACGACAATGTGATGGCGCTCGCTCGATATCTGACGCATACGTGCAGAATCAAGGCAATGCCAAGTGTTGCAGAAATAAGGGAATGCTGCGTGTTGAAATATTCAGTTCGCAACCTTATTTTTCAGTCTCAACAGTCAGTCTCAGAAATAATTTAATCAGTCGCTTTCGGTGTTTCCTGGATAGTCTCAGTTCTCAGGATAGTTCGTGAGAATTACGACAACAACGTGATGGCGCTCGCTCGTGTTTTGATGCGTGACACATACGTACATAATCAAGCCCATGTCAAATGTTGCAGGAAGAAGGAAACGCTGAGTGTTGATACTCAGGTCGTAACTTCCTTTCTCAGTCTCTGGCAGAAGTGCACCAGTTGAGTAGGTGGCGGGCTCAGTTTTGGTACGTGCGGCAAAAAAACAAATCGTGTCGAGAAAACGGTTCCGCGTGGATAGTACAGAGTAGAGAGACGTCAAAGCTGGCCACGGGGGGAGTCTCAACTATTCTCTGACTCTCGTGTCTGAGCAGACTCGTATCTACACTGCAGCACTACGCATATACTACAACAGTATTACTGTACAGCAGTACGTACCACAGCAGCAGCAGTTTCTACATACAGTATGTACTCGTACCAGGTACTGGTATTATTGCTGTTTGTTGTAGTAGGACAACAGCAGTAATATTTCCACCGTCGGTGAGAAACTACAGCAGTAAAACGTAGCTACGAATCCTCCAGTTTGGGTCCACGCCCGTACCTTGATTGCCAGCGCCAGAATCGTAATAATCAGCCCGACCCCTGGAATATCTATTCACTTCATCGTTCTCAATAGGACCATCACGAATCCAACCGAGAAAAAAAAATAATTCGTACTCGGTATATTATTGAACCGAGTTTTTTGTTGTACAGCAGTACTGCAGCAGCAGCTGCATAGTTTTGAGCCGAGTTTTGTGCTGTCGTATTGCTGTGCTTGCTGCTGTTGTATCATACTCGTATCCGGACGAAGCAAGGCGGAGGGGGCGGAAGGGACTAAAGACGACCGCTCAGGTAGTCGGGAGAAAGCGATCGCATTTGCGAGACCGAGCTATCGAAGGAAAGAGCTAAATTATTGAAGCTCGCAACGACAAAAGAAGCCGAATAATATGTACCATCGTGGGTTCAAAAAAATATTCTGACCTCCGGCAGCACATCGTATGTTCCAAAATATGTTCTGAGTTCCAACAACCTCGCGGCGAAAACAGAACAATACATAGAACAAAACATACATGAAGCCTGATCCGAGTGCATCCCGAGAGCTTGATGGGCATGAAGCACGCGAGAGTCTGATGGGCATACAGCACGCGATCGGGAAGGGAGGGACCGAAGAAGGCAAGGCTGTGGCGGTCGAACGGAGAGCCTACGATGTCAGGGATCGAAGAAGGCAATGCTGAGGCGGCCCGCGAGTCAGCAGCAAGCTCCACAAATATTTCTCCAGCAGCGAGTGAAGATCCGCGGAGCAACAACAGCACCACAAAACAAATCCTCGGCGGCGAATAGAACCGAAGCATCTCCGCAAGATCCGCGCACGTGGAGGTCGCTGCGCTCGGCGGCGACGCTTGACCCAAGAGTGCGCGCGGGCGGAAAGTGACCGGCGGAGGCTGAGGGGGCCGACCCTCGAGAAGAGCGGGCGAGAAAGCCAACGCGAGGCCGTCGAAAGGGGTCCCGAGTATGACTCCGGTCTGAAGCCAAGTGAGAGTCCAAGAGGTCCAAGATCACCACAGCGAGCGCCAAGCAACGTATATATATATCTATACAAGTAGATAGCAGACATTGTTGGCGGTGCTACTATTAAGAAACAGGTCTCATTACTAGTACGTCCGGAAGCAGGGCAGTTCCATAACATGCCGTAATACGTACACGCAACACAATACCCGTATAAGTGAACTCGGCATCGCAGATTATAGTATTTTTGGGGTCGCGCCTCACTGCCAAGTACTATTCTTAGTAGTGTCGCTTGTTCACGCGCATCTGGTTGGTACCGGTACCTTACAGCACCCACAACAATGCATGTACATGTGAAGCACCTACCGTGTTGACATGGGCAGTGGCTACTATAGACCCCCTCACGCCGCTTCCGCTGCCTCCTCGGCCTACCTTGCCCAAACATTTAGCCTCACAGCCTTTATCTGACCCCCTTCCGATCTCGTGCGTGTTCCCGGTTGCTTTGAAGGATGCCGGTCTCATCCTGCGGAAACAACATATACCTGGTTAGGGATGTGGGGCCCCGTGCAGGTGCCAACCTCGTGGTTCTGCGGTCCGAGAACCAACAGCAGGTGCCCTTGATGACTTGCAGCTGTGGCTTTCCCGTGAGGTACCAGATACCCTGCCGGCACGTCTTGGCCGTCTCCAGAGGTAGGTACCTTCTTTTTGAAGTTGGATCGAGATTTAATGTGCTGCATGTCAAATATACTCGATCAGCCGAAAGTAGGGTGTAATGAAAAAGACAAGTACGTTTGAAGATGATGGAAGATTCTTGTGTTCCGATGATAGAGCGTGTTCTGCCGTTTTGGTACGTGATCCCATGTCATCGCCCACCATTCAGAACTCGTCGAGTACATCCACGTATCATCCACGTGCTAGGTACGCAGTATGTGCTCCATCTGAAACCCGAAGTATGTTGTTTTCTCTCATGCCGTTCGCATTGCAGAGGAGAACAAGATGAACGCGGCCATGGGTCTCATCCACCGCGGCTACCGCCTCCAGGTGTACCGACAGCTCTACTCGGACCCAGCCTTCTGTGTCATGCCACCCATCTCCTCCATGCTCGACGCGGACCTCATCCTCCTGCCCCCTGCCGCAGTGGACGGACAAGTTGGCCGCCCGAAGAAGGGTCCGCGTGTCCGCAAGAGGAAGCAGTCCAATGGCGAGCACAACAGCTCGTCAAAGCACAACATGCCGATGTCGGCAGCTTACGGTCCGCGAGTGGACCGCAGGCGGTTGGCATCTATTCAGCCTGCTGTCGCGCCTTCAGCATCGAATCAACAGGGTGTGATCAGTTTAGTTTAGGAGTACGCGACATATCGCAGGATGCACCCCGGTTGCCAATGCCGGCGAGTTTGTAGTTGGGCCACGGCAGCGGGGGGGGAGGGGAGCAGCCGCGCGTACCTGTAGTGGCGGACGGCGAACAGTATCTCGTACGTACTATACGAGTTTGATATGTCGAATTAATTTGTGTTTTATGCTGTTGCGCGATGAGTTTTGTTCCGGCCCTCGTGGTCGTGGTGTTTCCCCTTCGTTTTGAGTTATCCGCGATAAGTTTGTCCACGTCGAATATAGATTGTGGTGCGGATCACAGCGCGTACATTAGTGCTTGATCAGGGAGACTATAGAAGAAGAGGATAGTTTTGTTCCGGCCCTCGTGGTCGTGGTGTTTCCCCTTCGTTTTGGATTATCCGCGATAAGTTTGTCCACGTCGTATATAGGTTGTGGTGCGGATCACAGCGCGTACATTAGTGCTTGATCAGGGAGACTACAAAAGAAGAGGATAGGCGATGATGATGATGATGATGGTGATGATGATGTATGTCATCACTTAATTGGAGGGGGCCCCGTCGTGGTTCACATTTACTTGCTAATTACGAGTTTGGGTTGAAGAGAAATGTAACACCTCGTATGCGTGGTGCGGGTGTTGGCGTGTAATTTATGTGTTCTTTGGAGTACACTCCTCCAAATAGCATGATGGTTTGTGATAGGTCAGACAAAATTTCCGACCGCCAATGTGTTTGTACGATGATGATAGGTCCATAAAGGTAGATTGCGGACGGCGTATAATACCTCGTGCGTATTATACGAGTATAATATGCCAAACAAATATGTTTGTGTTTCATGCCGTGCGTCTGGGAGATTGTGTGTCTAGCCCGTGTCAGTGCTTTGCTGCCAGTATTTTGTGGATTTCGCGTATTAGCGCGTTGGAGCGTTTTCCGGCCCTTGTGGTCGTGATGTTTCATTTTGTTTAGGAACTTCCACGATAAACGTAGGTCATATATATATGCTCTGGTGCCGATCACTGCGGGTACAGCAATACAATAGTATTGCTTGATTAGGGAGACAACAAAAACAAGGGGATAGGCGATGCTGATGGTGTTTGTTATCACTTGCAGTGAGCCACTTGAAACGTCGCGACCCACGTTTATTTGCATACTATAAACGGAGATTAGGACAGTAATAAATCGATTTTATCAGTATGTATGTACAAGGGCTCCGCTTCGCGGGCGGCTGACGCCGCCCGCTACGCTCGCGCAAGGAAAGGGGTACAGAAGAGGCCCCCATGAGTGCAGGCACCGCGACTTGAAAATGCCAAGAGGTTCATGGTGCAGCAAAGAAACGGCGGACTTGACATGCATGCAAAACATGCTCGGGGTGCACAATAGCTCCATGCTCCAGGACGACAAAGCTGTACGTTCGAAAGAGAAAGCACAGCAACACGGCTCACGGCACGGCGCTGCGCTGTCTGCTGTGGGTGTGTGAGTTGTGCATGTTTCGTGAGTATGTGTGGTAGTACAACAACACTATTAATATTACGAGTACGAAGTACTTCGTACTTTGTACGAGTATACCTGGTATACTTTATTGTATGAAAGAGAAAACGCACAACACCAGCACGGTCGCCAAGTTGTGAAGAATGCAAAACAAAAAAATCGACAAAACTGAGAAAGACGTATGATACATACGTACTCGTACTCGTACTCGACTCGTACTCGACTCGTACTCGACTCGTACTCGTACTCGACTAGTTATCGTACTCGACTCGTACTCGTACTCGTATTATACTCGAACTCGTATTCGTACTCGAACAAAAACGGCAAGCAACAACAGCAGTAACAGCAGTAGCACTTCGAATGACATACGAACTCGTACGTACTCGTATCGTGATCGCGCCGCTCAAAAAACAAAAAAGTTAAAACGACTGCTGTCGCGTTCTGCCACCCTCGACGCTTCCAGCCACCCCGCGATCACCTCGCCATCGATTCGGCCCGGGTCGAGCTTTACTACCTCTTTGCCCCAGTGAGCCCCGTGGCCCGCATCGCGTGAAGCCCGGTGCTCACCGTGGCCCTCGTTCGCCCGCTCGAGCATGATGGTGTTCAAACCGCCTTGCTGTCACTCTCTGATTAAAAAAATTGGTGTGTGTTCCGAAAAATAAGCACCGCTTGAATGTTCTTTTACAATAATTTACGACCTTTATAATTATGACATACTGGATTGATACAGCAAGCAGCAACGCAGAAAAAAGACCCTTCATGCTTCCCTCGTGTCTCGATGGACACGCCACGCCTAGCCACGAAAAAGGCGACCGCGCTCCTTCCGTCCCCCCCTCTACTGGCCAGCGCCCTCCCATAGCGGCGATGGTGCCGGACTCGCCCGCGCTGCCGCACTCTCTGGGCACCCGCACGAACCCAAAACTGAAAGAGGAAGAAGCCTCTCGCAACTAAAGTATATACCGGAACAAAGAGAGTAGGAGCAAGTAATGAAAGGAGGCGGTGTTCGAAGTGGGAGCTCTGAGAGGCGAGGGATGAGGGATCCCTGCGGGAGATATTAGTAAGTATGTCTATTACAACCAAATTATGCAAACACCAAACATACGCAAAGTACGAGGTATCTTATACCTTCTACGTACACCTGTCTGATTATGCTACTTGACAAAATAGTGGCCCAGCTCATACAGCAGTTGCCGATTATGAATTGGATTCCAGATATGATACTCGCTCGTGCCCCTCGTTGTCCTTGTTCTGCGCTCCCGCGTTCCCCTCAAAAACAAAAAAAAAAAAAATGTTCCTCCGTATGCTGGTAACAGCGTATCGAGGCGTTTCCTCGCGACGAGATGCAGCCTTTCTCTCGTTTCTTTCGCCATCGTGCCCGCCGGCCCCGCTTGCACCGGAGAGGGACTTGCGCGAGCTCGCGCCGTGTCGCGGCAGCTCATGCGGGAGGCGGTAAAGCGAGAAATACACCAAACCTAGCATGGTTTCGCCCAGGTTCATGTAATGTTTTACAAAATGCAGCTCCGATATGGCAAACATTTGCATCCCCGAATCTCACTCCCGATATGCGTGCTTGTTTCCGGGCGTGCCGGTCGTTCCTTCTCGCTGTTTCTCCCTTGCCTGTTATCATATACCTGGTACTTCGTATATAACGGTGGAAGAGTGCAGCAGCAGTATACGAGTATATCATAAATAGTCTAGATGTTGACTCTGAAAATCCCAAGACTCACAGCCTGTGCAACTTTCTTCTCCTTCAACTGTAGCCGCATTTTTGCTCTACGATCTATTACACATGTTATGTTGATCGCTTATTGCTTGTTCTAACGTTTGCTTCCCTCATTGCCGCCACGAATGACACGGCGCGCAGGAACGGTGCCGAAGGCATGCTTGGCTGCGTGCTATACCTTTGTGCTGGGCTCGTGCATACACATGTAAGTTTATTTTTTTTGCGATGATTGCGTTTCTGTGCTCACCTGCAGTATATTGTTACAGTAGTTGCGTTCTCCTGTTTTCATAAGCACTGCGTGTTGTACCTCGTGCTCGTATTTTGGTATTTTATTGCACTACGTAGACTAAACGTATACGTGTTGACTATTTGTATTGCAACACAAAATATGCAGTCATATACGGTACTTACTCCAACTGGTTGGTCCTCCAAAAGTGGGTGCGCTTTCAAAGGGGCTACGATGTATATACGTTTTTTTTTTACACCCGGTAGATTCCATGTTCTTATCTTTGTTTTGTTTTTTTCTTCCGTTTTGCGCATGCATGGCTTTCTTTGGCCGTAACTCTCACGCGGGGTCTCAAAGCAACCCCGTTCAAGGGTAGTATTTTGTATACTAGCGTATCTCTAATAAGACAAGCAGCTTCAAAAACGAATGATGTGGCTGGTGATGGTACAACTACAGCAGCAACTGTTTTCGCTTGCTTACTTACTTTAGGCAATTTGCAAAAAAAGGAATGAAGAATGTAGCCGCGGGCTCAAACCCAATTTCTTTAAAGTTTGGTCTTGAAAAAGCTACAAAATATTAACCAACCAAATGCCCCCCCTCCTTCTCTTCCTGCTACGGCAAAAGTTGTTTGTTTCCCCATCTCGCGGTGGGATCAGCACTTCAGTTGCTCGTCCACTCACGCATGCCAGGCGCGTCTACGTAATAAGGCAATCTATTTATAGGGTACGAGCATCAGGCGAGCGATGTTCCAAGTTGGCTGATAATATTATCACAAACGCATCTCATTTCCCGTATCCGTCTGCTGCTCTTGTTGGGATGAGACAACAACGTCCCGCGTGACACGCATGCCGTTCCTCTTGTTTCCTCAGGATGGCCTGTAGCTTCCAACTTCGACGAAAGTACGACCAATTGGACCGCGCCATGGAGCTGAACGGGGGCATCCGCGTTACTAGCGAGGCGCCTGAATTGCGATAACGATACGTATATCTCCATGGGAGGAAGAGCTTTCCGAATCCTGGTTTCACCGGATTGCAGGGGCAGCGCTAATTGCTACTATCGTGGTTGCGATTCGCGGCTCGCGCTCTCGGCCTCCGGCGGCTCCTGCGGAGGGCTAACTTTGTTTGTAGGCTAAGTGGGAGCGGGGCCAAATGGGGTCAGGTCCGGGTGGGATCAGGGTAGAGGTCCTGAGCAATTAAAATGGGAGGATTGGTCTATTGGAGTTTGTCCGACAACGCTAGTGGGTTGTATTTTTGCTGCGAGTTCTAGAATCGCTATTAATAGTAGATTTCACCGTAATGCAGCGCCAATGAATGGCATTGCTGTTCCCCGGTTTGTTTTGGTTTGGGTTTGGACGCGGAAAATGCTTATTACAGTACTTCGTATGTCGTACCGGGTGTGGGATCGAAGAGGTCGAACATTGCAAGCCGTTGCTTCGTGTGTTTCTGGGTGGGGACTTGGATGCGGTGTTTAGACGAGCCACGTAGTGTATTCATACTGGTGTGGGTAGACCCTTTTACTCACAATCTCGATACTACAATATCTCGGTAGCACTACTTGTACGAGTAATTGCCCCGGTCTGCCCTACGTAGCGGTACACAGAGTATAATTAGTACCTCCTTAATATAGGGCTTCCCCGTCAACTTGTGCGTCTGCAGTTTGCACAATTTCAAATTGTACGTCTGCAGTTTGCACAATTTTGACACCACAAAAAAGCTTGTGAGTTTGGCGACGATTCGAAAAAAAATGTCAACGGCCAGACTGTTCAGTGTTTAGCGAAATATGCCCGCGCCTGCCAGCAGCCAGCTTGTTTTGCTTCGCAACCCGGCCCCGCCATTCGATGGCAGGACCACCCCGTCTCACAGTCAACGCCCACAGAGGCCTAGCGGCGTCAACAACACGAAACAGCTTCCCCTGTGGGGCTGGCCTCCTACTGGAAGCCGCTGCTGCTGCTGTATCCTCGTGACTCGTGCCTACTTTTGAAACCGGTACCAGAGGTTTGAGCCATATGAGGTACCTCGCGTACAACGGTCTGCGTGTTGCTGCAACCACACAGCCACACGCAGAGGCGGTTGGAGTTGACCCCGCCACCTGAGGGCAAGGCCACCCCCGTGTCCCAAGCGATGCCCACCCAGGCCTGGGGACGTAAACACGAAGCAGCAACTTCCCTTGTGGGGCCAGCCTCGTGAAAGCCGACTGCTGCTGCTTGCTGTATTCTCGAGACCACGAGGTTGATTCGTCAAGCAACGAGTTGCCTCTGCTCGTTGCACTCGTACGAGCCTGCTCGTACTCGTACCAGCCCAAACAAAAACAAGCACAGTAGTTAACGAGCACAATGTAGACCGGACTACGTGCGTGGGCCGCCGACACCACTCGATGCGACGATGGAGCGGTACCAAAGCCGACTGCTGCTGCTGTACTGCTGTGTTCTCGAGACCAAGCAGCGAGTTGCCTCTGCTCGTCGTACTCGTACGAGCCTCGTACGAGCTTCGTACGAGCCTGCTCGTACTCGTACCAGCCCGAACAAAAACAAACGCAGTTAACGAGCACAATGTGCCGACACCACTCGATGCGACGATGGAGCGGTACCGCTGAGCGACGACTGGCAGTTGGAGACTGCTGTGGGCAGTGTATTGATGGAACGACCAGGTGGTGTATGGTACTTACTCGTGTGCCTGTTCGCAATTGGTATAATTTGCGAAGACAAAACTATGACACTTTCTTGAAAAACTTCCACAGTTTTTTTTTATGACAATTTCACGAAAAGGGCGGCTCAAAATGCGGCGTGATACCGAGCCGCCCAAAAATCACGAGCCGCCCAAAAAAACTGTCTAACTTGTGCTACGTGGAAACCCTCTAATACTGCACTGCTGCTGTACGTGCGGAGAATATTTATTTTTGACCGGCGCTACAGCAAGCAGTATAACCTGGTAGAACACTGCGAATCGTTGCTCGGGTTGTTTCATGTTGGCTCCGTGTGGGAACGTGAACGCCGTGTTGCATGAACCACCTGGTACGAGTAGACAATCTTACTGCTTCTGTAAAGACAATCTTACTGCTTCTGTAAATATCCTGTACCTATCTGTCGGAGATGTGATGTTACTCGTACGTTATTTGACTTGATGCGAGGGTTTGCATCTCTCCGGTACTAGCTGTTACACAAAACATACGCCGATACTGACCGATACACCCTGCTGTATACACCGGATACACCACCAGTACGAGTACACGAGGTATTTCGTCTCCCCGAATTCAGAAAATAAATATTTATTTATATTTTTAAATCATATTTTCTACGGACTGCTTCTTTCTGTTTTGCTTGCTTGCTGTTTGTTGTTGCATTGCCCTTGTGAAAGACAGACACAGACAGATGGCTCGGGCTACCATATCGAACCGTAGGGCTGTACGACAGAGTCCGTAGATACCAGGCACCGAATGTAATAGGGCCTACGGTAGACACAAAAACCTATATATTTGCCTATTTATACTAACAATTATTCGTACACGAAAAAAAAAAAAAAAAAGTGGTAAATGTGTTTTCGGCCTCTCGGGGGGGGGGGGGTTAGGTGTATGATATCCAAATCCTCGGCCGCCCCTGCCCTAACTCAATAATATTAATACTACTTCTCTGCCGTTGGGAATCCCCTACAAGCTCTACCCAAATTTCAAGCAGGTCGAAACTGGCAGCCTGTCTCGAGAAATTCCCGTCCGGCCATGGCCCCGCATGCACTATAGCATACCTGGTATATATCCCATTCTCCATGCAGCTACGTACAGCCCCGCCTTTCTAACACCTACTCGCTCTGGCTACCATACTACGTATTTCCAGTAAAAAATAGGGCAGCGGCCAAAAAAAGGTATACCTTGTCCGTTTGCGGCCAAAAACAGGTACATACTCAAATCAAGTGAAAAACGCACCCCCCGTGCCCTGCCGTTCCTTGCAACGGAAGGGGGTTATTTTTGTACGGGAATGATGAGCGTAAACCCCGTATTAACAGTTTGGTGCTAGTGGTATCACCGTAACAACGAATATGCCTAGTATACACTTCGTAGTAGTGTGAATATTGTGGTGTACGATACATACATCTGGTGGGCACGCCCGAGGATTTACGTGGAGTGAATGCTTATTAGTTGTGAACTCTGTGATCGCAACAATTACACGAGGGGCACGAGCGAGTATCATATCTGGAATCCAAACATCATTCGGCAACTGCTGTATGAGCTGGCCACTATTTTGTCAAGTAGCATTCAAAGACAGGTGTACGTAGAAGGTATAAGATACCTCGTACTTTGCGTATGTTTGGTGTTTGCATATTTGGTTGTAATAGACATACTACTAATATCTCCGCAGGGATCCCTCATCCCTCGCCTCTCAGAGCTCCCACTTCGAACACCGCCTCCTTTCTTACTTGCTCCTACTCTCTTTGTTCCGGTATATACTTAGTTGCGAAGAGCTTTCCTCTTTCTGCTTTCCTAGTTATCTGTTGTTCGTTGCGACTGGTGCCCATAAGTATGACTGCTGGTCTATGCGACGACAGCGGGGAGTCCTCGGTGCACCATCGCGCAGGGGGTGATGAGGGCCGCTCATTGAGCCTGATTCAAAGCCAGATGTAGCCCAGCCCTACGTATACCTTTTGTATATTCATATTAAATCAAAACGGTCCTTATTTTTAAGGGACAGGGTGATAATATATGATAGTAAAAGGGCTAACTTGTCGCCCACCCCGTTCCCCTCATATAATAAGGTGCTACGTCGGGAAGGCGCGCCTCAACAACGCGGTGGAAGCCTTGAAGCGAGCCGACCCGGACGCGAGGGTACGCGTGTCGTTCACCCCTTACATGATCGACCCCCACACGCAGCCCGACGGCGAGGACTACCTGGCGTACAACGAGCGACGGTGGGGGGGGGACGGCTGGACGACGTCCCTGAAGAGGTGCTGCTGCTCGTAGCTTGTTGGGATGCGGTTCTGTATGACCTTTATGGATGTATATATATACTTCGAAGTGTAGCTCGAGTAGAGTTGGTGCAGACACAGCTGTTTATGTTTCATGTTTTCTTTTTTTTCTTCTTCTTTTTTCTTCCCAGTTATTGTCTTCGCCCGTCTTTTCTCGCTCCCTCCTAGTCGTAACGCAGTTCCGGGGTCATATATATATATTATATATGTATAGCAGGCTTCCCCCCCCCCCTCCCCGGTACGGGTCGTGCCTCCTTTTTTATCGTGAGAAAACCCCAACCCTTTCTTCCCTCATCGTCGAATGGATGAGCTAACCCGGATTATGCTTTTTGTTAGATATGCATGTTGCTCCTTGAGCTGTAAAGTCAGCGCTGCTGACTTGTGGACAAAGCGATTATTTTTGGTACATAGCTAACATATAGGATGCCAGTAGTAGATAGCTGTCGCTACGTAGAAGGGCTCGTGCAAAGCAGGATGTTTTTTATAGCTGTCGGCAACTTTTGTGTGCTTTGGTGGAATAAGGTGTGGTCCTGGCTTCGGTTATTTTCGGGGATCGCGGTCGGTCGGTCGTAACACGCCTCCATAGTCTAGGGATGTTTCGGCGGCTTCAGCCAGCTCGGAAAGGGGTCCCGTTTTTGGCGCCGTTGTAAATTGGTGACTCGTTATAAGTCGCTCGAAATTATTGTCACCGCTCGCTGCAGGTGCCCGCAAGGGAAAATTTCACACCTCGGGCCGATCATCTATTCTACTGTAGATATTTCAGGGCAGATGTATTCCTGATCTGTATGATCTGTACTGTATAATCTGTACTGTATGATCTGTGCTGTATGGTCTAAACTGTATGGTCTGAACTGTGTGATCTGTACTGTATGATCTGAACTGTATGGTCTGAACTGTATGATCTGAACTTGGTTTTGTTTGATACTGAACGGTTTGTGATCCTGTACTGTATGTATCTGAACTTGATTTGATCTGACTACTGTTATGATCTGAACTGTACTGATGTGCTGAACTGTGTGATCTGAACGTGTTAATGATCTGAACGTGTTCTAATGATTCTGTTCACTGAATGATCTGAACCTGTATCGATCTGAAACTCGTTGATTATGTACTGTATTTGATCTGTACCTGTTTTATGATCTGTCACTGTATTGATCCTTAACTGTATGATACGGAACTGTTATGTATCTGAATTCGTGATCTTGTACCTTGTATGATTTTATTGATCTTGTACTGTTATGATTTAATCTGAACTGTATTGATCTGAAACTGTGTTGGTGTGAATCTGTTATGATCTTGTACTGTATTGATCGCTGATTTACTGTATGATCTGAACTGTATGATCTGAACTGTATGATCTGAACTGTGTGATCTGTACTGTATGATCTGTACTGTATGATCTGAACTGTATGATCTGAACTGTGTGATTTGAACTGTATGATCTGTACTGTGTGATCCGTACTGTATGGTCTGAACTGTATTATCTATATGATCTGTATGATCTATAGCTCATGTTGCCGGGTGGGAGCCGTGTTGGTCAAAATGATCTACAGTAGCACTTGTTCCTTGGGTTGGATCTGTACTATGCAGATCCTGCACAACCTCTCAAACCGGTAGGTGAGGAAGTAGATGATCTGCAGATGATATATAGATGATCTATCTGTAAATGATATATATGTAAATGATCTATCTGTAGATGATCTATCTGTAGATGATATATCTGTAGATATTGTATCTGTAGATGATATATCTGTAGATGATCTATCTGTAGATTATATATCTGTAGATGATCTATCTTTAGTTTATCCATCTGTAGATTATCTATCTGTAGATTGATCTATTCGAGGTTTGGAAGCTTTTAGTCTCCCAGTAGTGCCGTGTTTTTCTGAGGAGGGCTGGCTTGTGGACGGTCGAGTTAGGCTTACGCTGCTGGCGGGGGTCGTCTTTTTTTGCTTACGAGTATTACTTTTGTAATAGTTTTAATTGTACATCAGATATTGATCGTTGTTTCTGTTTTTTGTGTTTTGGTGTGGTGCGGTTTTGTTTTCCGGTGTCAACTAACAACGATTTTTTGCTTCTTTTATTTTCAAGACAGACACGGACGGCGCCAAGGCTTGACGCGCCAAACTTGGCGTGCACAAGGAGACCCTGAACATCGCTTGTGGTTGAGGGATCAACCGCTTTTAGTTATTCTGACACAAAACATGCGCACCCCCCTTCGTCTTCGTACATCACAACCCTGCCCGCCCTCTGCCTCCGAACAAACGTATGAAAACTATCAACTCGTTTCCCCCTACAGCCTATTCCGCTTCCCACACGTTTGCGTGCTACATTGAGCGGCGTTTTTTCTTGTGTTTTTGTTTTTTTCGTGCCGGTTTTTTATGGCTGGGCAGATCTTCCAGAAAGGACGGGTGCACGTTCGCCAAGTGGGAGACGTGGCCCAACACCCTCCTCGCGCACCGCCTGCAGAAGTTCGCCGAGGCCGCAGGAAAGGGCGACCAGGTGCACTTACTTAGCAGTTTTTTTTTTCTGTTTTGGAGCTAACCCTGCAGCAGTACCCCCGTGGCTGTGGTGGTGTTGTTGCACAGTGACGCGAATCTGAGGGCAAGATGTTTCGCTTTCACGGCCTTGCCATCGTGTTTTGGCTTCTGACTGCCGAGCTGTTTCGTCCCCCCCGCCGCAGCACCCTCGCCTCTCCCTCCTCTCCAAACCCAACCCCACCCCCCAACAAAGCCTCCTGTAACCACATCCCATAACATCCCACCCACCGTATTTTACCTCGGTATTGCTAGAAATAAAGTAAAAAAGGTGGTTGAGAAGAAGAAGAAAGGGGTATGGAAAGACGTAGTTACTAAAACGAATGAAGACTTTGATGGCGGGATGAAGCAGATGTGGGTAGGGATAAAAGGGATACTAGGCAAGCAAGCAGGAGAGGCAGATACGGGGATAGCTACATTAAGAGCACAGAACGGTAAAATGGTTAGTAGTTCGAAGGGGAAAAGGGAAGTACTTGTAGAGCATTACCGCAAGCTAGGGACGCCCACAACCAACGAAACGTTCGACAAAGAATTTGAGAAAGATATCAACGCGTGGGCGGAGGCGAACGTAGATGCATCAGAAAGGGAAGACAGTGGTTCAGAAGGGTTACAGGGAGAGTTCACAAGAGAAGAAGTTAAGAAGTGTGTAGCTAAACTTAAGAATAGAAAGGCAGCAGGGGCAGACCAAATAGTTAATGAATTTATGAAGTACGGGGGAGAAGGAATGCTTACCATGATGGTTAAGTTGTATAACTGGATATGGAAAAACGAGTACGCACCTAAGAGATGGAGAGAAGGAGTAGTAGTAAACTTGTTTAAGAAAGGAGACAAGGCTGACCCGGGTAACTATAGGGGAATAACGCTACTAAGCACTGTAGGTAAAACGTTCTGTAAGATTTTGAACGATAGAATGGGAACAATGATGGAGAAGGAAGAAAAGATTAGCGAAGGGCAAGCAGGATTTAGGCCAAACCGTAGCTGCGTCGACCATGTGTACACATTAGGTAAGATAATCCAAGGCAGGAAAGACGCGGGGCTAACAACGTACTGTTTCTTTTTAGATGTACAGAAGGCCTACGATACAGTATGGAGAAATGGGCTGTGGAAAAAGTTGTGGGAAATAGGGATAAGAGGAAAGATGTGGAGAATGATGAAGAAGATGACGGAATGTGCGAGAAGTGCTGTGATGTTGGACGGGGAAATATCGAAGTACGTTGATATCCTACAGGGAGTTGCCCAGGGATGTACGCTATCACCTAACCTATTCAAGGTATACATTAATGACATGATAGTAGCAGTAGAAGCAGCATCGCAGGGAGTCACGGTGGGGGAAGATACGGTGTCGGGATTGATGTTTGCTGATGATTTCGTTTGCATATCAGAAACACCCGAAGGACTGCAGAAACAAATAGAGAAGGCAATCGAGTACACCAGGAAGTGGAGAGTGACGGCGAACGTAAAAAAGTGCGCAGTAGTTGTATGTAACGAAGATAAGGAGAGTCCGGTAACTTGTAAGTGGAAGTGGGGAGAAGATGAATTACCGATCGTAGACCAGTATACGTACCTTGGCGTAGAAATCTCAAAAGATTGCTCTTGGGATGCACACATAAATAAAATAATAGGCAAGGGTAAGGCACACGTAGGCAAGATGGAAGCAGTCCTAACAGACTCGCACCTTGACACTAGAATTAAGAGATGTATACTGATGAATGTGATTGTACCAAAGCTAGAATATGCAGGAGAAGTATGGGAAGGGAACGCGAAGCTCGTAAAACAGCTGGAAACAGTACAGATGACAGCAGCTAAAAAAGTACTAGGATGCTCAAGTACGACGAGTAATACAGTATTGAGAGCAGAACTGGGAATGTACCCACTTAAGACAAATAGAGACGTGCGTAAGTTGAAATGGCAATATAAAGTAAAGAACATGCCAAATAAGAGGTTGCCAGCCATAGCCGATAAAGCTGTATGGGAGAAAGTAACCAAAGGGCGAGCTGGAATAAGGTGGGATAGCGTAGTCGAGAAAGTATGGAAGGAAATAGGAAACCAAAAAGAGACGCTGGCCATAGAGAAATTTAGCGGATACAAGACAGAAGTGAAAGAAAGGATAGAAAGAAGGGAAAGGCTAGCACTGAGAAAGAAGGTGGAAGGGGAAGAACACTTAGAGATGTACGGGGGGTTGAGAGAAGGAATAGGAATGAAAAGGTATCTGCACGGCCCAATGGACTTCGCGAAAAAGCTGAAACTGCGATTTCGTGTAGGGGACCTGGACCTGCCAGAAAGAAGGAGGAGGTATACCAGTAGCCGGGAGGAGGAGGAAGTAGAGGCACAGATGTGCCCATGTGGCAAAGCCATAGAGAGTAGAGTTCACATAGTGGGAGAATGTGAAAGGTACAAGGAGGAAAGGGATGTG
The DNA here is from genome assembly GCA_008828725.1 of Saccharina japonica. Classification (NCBI taxonomy): domain Eukaryota; class Phaeophyceae; order Laminariales; family Laminariaceae; genus Saccharina; species Saccharina japonica. The sequence goes on from MEHQ01000654.1 coordinate 90,382, forward strand.
CTAGAGGAGGAGATGGGGAAAATAGACGAGTGTGACATGGAGCAGTTTGGTACACTAAATAGTAGCGAGAAAACGATCGCTATCTTAGGAGATAGATGGTGGCCACAGGCGGCCCGAAAAGCCAGTGAAGGGATACACCCCTCAAAATTATGTTTTCTTTCTTTTTTTTTAATTAGAGAGTGACAGCAAGGCGGTTTGAACACCATCATGCTCGAGCGGGCAAACGAGGGCCACGGTGAGCACCGAGCTTCTCGCCATGCGGGCCACGGGGCTCACTGGGACAGAGAGGTAGTAGAGCTCGACCCGGGCCGAATCGATTGCGAGGTGATCGCGGGGTGGCTGGAAGCGTCGAGGGTGACAGAACGCGACAGCAGTCGTTTTAACTTTTTTGTTTTTTNTGCTGTAGCTGCGGGAAGCGCTACGAGTACTGCTTGCTGCTGTAGTACCAAGATTCACCTGTGCGAGCAAGCATGCTGCTGCAGCTCGGTGGTAAGGCAAGGCAACATGGTTATATGAGGTACCACAGGTACGTACCGGAATATACGAGTATGATACCAGATACCAGGTACTCGTATACTCGAAGTATACGATATAGGGCAGGGCGAGCATAGGGCATCAAGGCGTCGACCACTACTGGACTTGACTGGACTGATAAAGAGGCCCCGTCCGTCGCGACCTTCTTCAAGCAGTGCTTGTCCATCCAAGCCTGTGGATCCCACGGCTCTTCGGGACCTTCTGGTCCGCCTTCGATCGAGCTCATACCTCCTTTGTACCGCTCACTACTCTCCCTCGACTCTCCTGCTGCAGTCGCTGCCTCTACGCAGCTGCAGCTCATAGGTAATAGGCCTGCGGCCTGCGGCCGCCCCTGGTATTGTAGTAGTCTGGAAGGCCTTGTATCAAGCAGGGGGGGGGGACGGCCCTCTACCGTCCCCTGTTTTCAGTTTTATATAGGTATTGTATAGGCGAAGAGGGAGGGGATGGTCTCAGGTACCCCCCCCCCCTGTCACAACGTATAAGTTGAACAATTTGACGTGAGGTGTCGAAAAAAACATTTTCGACCACCCTCGGTTAGGGTCCATATTAGACACCTTTCAAACTCGGCATTCACGCATTATCTGAATTTGTGGATTTTGAAATCGACTATTTTTTTTGAAGACGAAGAACCCGATTTGAAAAGTTGTTTCAAAGTCATTCATAGGTAAAGTGTTTGGTCGTTATCCAGGTAAAGTTCCTCCGTTGTATATAACCAGGTATTCACAAAGCCGTCCCAGGTATGATACCTGGTATGTGAGAACAGCCGCACAGCAGCAGCACAGCTGACTCGGCACAGCAGCAGCAGCACAGCAGCAGCAGCAGCAGCAGCAGCAGCAGCAGCACAGCAGAGTAGCAGCAGCAGCAGCAGCACAGCAGAGTAGCAGCAGCAGCGCCGCCGACGCCGGCGCGGCGGCGGCGGCAGCGGAGGCGGCGGCTGCACAGCCAAACATTTTTCACAGTTGTTGTGGGAGCAGCAGCAGCAGCAGCAGAAGCAGATAGGCGAGAGGCCATAAAACCAAAAGCAAATAAATGGTACCTGGTAAACTGCTACTCGTATACAAAGTACGTACACATGCATGTTTTGGCCTCATGCTCCCCAATAGCTGTTCTGTGCCGCAGCCACACGAACCGGCACCTCCACCGCCGCCGCTCCCGCCGCCGCCGCCGCTGCTGCTGCTGCTGCAGCTGCTGCTGCTGCTGCTACTGCTGCTGTGGTGGTGGTGGAGGTGGTGGTGCTGCTGTGGCCCTACTGCGGTGCGTTGCTGCACTTGACTGGCCTCCGCGTGTGTCTATCCACAAAACGCAAAACGCAAAGTCTGTTGCCAGTTCTGCTCCGTGATACATCGCGGATCATGTTCCACGTACGAGATGCATCGACTATTGTCGAGAGCAGCCACAGCAGCACACCAGTAGCACCAGCAGCAGGGTTGGTGGCAGTGGCGTCGCGGCAGCGGCGGCGGCCAGCTCCCGTTTGGATAGTCGGGTTGTCAATTCTTGTCTGCAGAGCTTGTGTTCCACAATAAATACGGTATACAGCAGCAGCAGATTTATTATTTCACAGCAGCAGCAGCAGCAGCAGCCAGCAGCTGCTGCTGTGTTGGCCGCGGTCGTCGGAGGGAGGAGGCGGACCCTTCTCTCAGCGACTAGAACACCGTGCCGGGTGAGCCCTCGCGTCCATCGCACTGCCTCCTCGAACATTCGACCCGCGCTGGGTGCCTTGTTGTCAACTCCACGGATCGATTCGAATACACTCCAATTGGCAAAAATAATCACCTAAATTCTACGTGAGGGCCGGTTTTGCCCCTCACGTAGAAAAAGCGTGAATGGCTCTTCCCCAAAGATCCAGGGAGAACAAAATGCATGAATTCGAAAAAAAAATGAATATTGTTTCAAAGTCGTTCACGCATGTTTTTTCGAATTATTTTTCAAAAGTACTATGAATGCCGAGTTTGAAAGGTGTCTATTAACGAGTATCAAATATATTCAATTTGGGATAAAAAAAAGGGCAGCGGCCAAAAACAGGTACACCTGGTCCGTTCGGGGCCAAAAACAGGTACATACTAAAATCAAGTTAAAAACGCACCCCACGAACCTGCCGTTCCTTGCAATGCAAAGTGTAGAGTTTTTTCATGCTCTTTGTGCTCGCCCGGTGGCTACGTAGTATACGTACGAGTAGCTGCTCATAATAGTACGAGGAACGAAGCCTGCTGCTGTATTGTCCCTTCTCAACTTTTGTGACACCCCTGGTATTCCAAGTCAACCACAATCCCGAAGGGGAGCCTTCTATCTCGTATTATTTCGGCGGAGGTGTGCAGGCAGATATGTGTGTGTGTCGCTCGAGTGGCGTGTAGCGTGAGGTGCGAAGGGAGAAGGGGGTCTCCGCGTACGTCGGCATTTGTATAGGGGGCATAGGGTGTAACTATGTAGGGCCTCTGATTGGCTTAAAAGCGACAAAAAAAAGGTGAAAGTCAAGCAGAGTAGACAAAATCAGGTATACCTGGGTTTTGAAGAGGCAAAAACAGGTACAACGAGTTTTGGACCAATGGCAGCGCACGTGGAGTGCGTTTTTTACTTGGTTTTAAGTATGTACCTGATTTTGGCCGCAATTGGACGAGGTATACCTTTTTTTGGCCGCTGCCCTAAAAAAAAAATAATTCGCTTTTCATTGGTCAAAACACGCACCAGCACCAAAGATTATGCCCCAAGATCCTGATCTTTGGTGCTGGTGCGTGTGTAGACCAATGAAAGGCGATTTTTTTTTAATCAAATTGAATTTATTTTACATTCGTTAATATGGGCCCTTAGTATCGCAATCGAAAGAGTATAATCTGCGTTGCTAGTCTCCAGTCTTACTAGAAAAAAAGGACTAATGAAAGGGCCATTGTAATTGAGCAAGTTTTGTCCGCAATTCGGAAAAAAATGGAAAAACGAGTATTGAAAGGGTAAAATGTAACAAAGGGTTCACGTTCGGAGATTTTTTATTTTTATCCTCCGGCGGATGGGTAAAAATATAGCTTACGCCCTTCGGAGATATGGAAAAAATAAATGGAGAAATGGAAAAACAGAAAACGTACGAGTTATTCTCGGATCTACGAAAACCATAATGTTTCAAAAGAGGAAAACGAGGGAACATTTCAATTAATTCTATTGAAAAAAAAGTATAAAACGCGAGTCCCCGGGAAATATGTCATATATGCCGACGACGCGACGTGATAGATCGTACGTGTAACATGCCTATACCTTATCCTTTTTTATTACAATTTCGCGACAACGTTGATACATGGTGGGAGGCACTCGTCACCCAATTCGGGATTTTTCCAAGGCTAACTGATGGAGATACGTGCGCCACGGCGTTGGCACCCTGCTGCTGTACGGTCACCTACGTCCTGGTATGAAAATAATGCTGGGTGAGACACAGAGCATCCCTTGCAGGTTTGGTTATTAAGCAACGTTGGTGTTTTTCACACTGTGTAGAATTATGAAGAGAATAGAAGCACCATTTAATAATTCCCGAGGCCTGAAGTCAACTGACTGTCCCGGAAGTGAAAAATACCAGAAGCTTAAAACCCCGTCAGCAGCGGCCACGCGGCGGCGTTCTCGACGCAACCCATTGTTCGCAGCCTTCGCCTGTGCCCTTTTCAGGTCGGCAACACGTTCAGCATCCGAACGTCGGCTTTCCCGACGCGCCGCAACCTTTGCAGCTCTCGTTTGTTGTTGTCTGACTGCCTCCGGAACCCGCTCTGCCTCTAGAGCGTGACGCCTGAACCAGAACATTCTGCGCAACGAGTATATTAAGCATATACAAGGGGCTTCGCCGGCGGCCTGGACGGCCGCCGGTCGCAGCCTTGCGTGATGCCGGAACGTTAGCAGCATTGTAGCGAAGGACGGGGCGGGGGTCAGACGTAATGCCAAGAGTTATACACGTTTTTAGTTAGCAGCAGCGTTGTGTCGAAGGATGGAAATCAGACGTACTGCCAAGAGTTGAGAGCGCTCTGCACACTGCCCACGGAGAGTGGCAACCGTACTCGTAATACATGTGATACTGCTGCTGCTGCTGTACTCATCTACGTGTGTGCTCGTATGTATCTTGGTCACAAGCCTGACACATGCGCATTGTATGCTGTACACGGTGTGGGCCTACACACCTACTACGAGTACACATTTTCGAAATTCGAAACAGGCGAACAACGGCGACAACAGCAACATCAACTGATACATGCTGCGTGTATCCTTGATAGTGGTCATACATATCGAACCCACATACTTGTGATGCTCACTGCTCGTGGTAGGTACTGTTGTAGTACAGCAGTAGTAGTACTGATACATACATGTTGTCGATATATACCCGATGCACGTGTACATCTACGCGCCTCCTATACGTCTGAGAACAAAAAACAAAAACGGTAAAAAAACGACAAAAAAACGTGTTTCCCCATCCCCGTTTGCCAATGCCATTTTTTTACGCTGAAACCCTCAACAGCATGCAGCGCGTAGTCCGCTAAAAAGGTGCGATCACAGCTGCTGCTGTACAAATCATAGGAGCTCCGCAACAACATTGACAGTGCATGAGCTGCTAGTCTCTTATCACACGTGCTACTTGCTGTAGACTACATACATACATACGTACACGTATGCGTACAGCAGCAGGAGCTCTCTCTCGGCGAAAAAAATATTGATGGCAGTTCTCGACAAAGCCTGGGTGGCATGTATGTGTTCTCGGGGCGTCTCAGATCTGAGCACACAGCCTCCCGCGCAGGCCTCCACCATGTTGACGGCGGCCGGGAAGCCGACCCCCCCCACGGGTCGGAGGTCAGAGAACACGTACGTGAAAAAACCACGCGAAGGTATAGGCGTTGTCGGTGGGCAATGTGCCCAAACGCTCACAGGGCACGATTTTTCGTAGATCTCGTCGTAGATCTCGACGTCGAGGCCTCGCGCGCGCGCTACGGCGCCGAGCGGGCGGATCAGCTAAGCCGGCGGTTGCAGGCGAGGCGGGGGCACGCTTCAGCGAAGAAATCGCGCGGAAAGGCGATCAGAGGCTGGAGATATCCGCAGACCTAAGGATGTGCATATGTGATAAGCGAACTAAGATATATAGATTTATATGCGATTGCTGTACCTTATTCTCATTACCACAGCAGCAACTTCTTGATTACAGCATCAAGTCTCCAGTACAGTACGTACATAATACCCATTAATATGTTCATGGTACAGAGTTGGCGGTTCTTCTCTTATTATTTCACTGTTGCATTGCGCGTCAGAGCTACAAACCATGTAGCAGGAGTCTTCTCCTATTATTTCATTGTTGCAATGCCCGTCAGCGCAAAAAACAAATTGTACCAGGAGTCTTAGCGTCTGCAAGTCCGACGAGCAGTCAGGGTTACAAGTCTCATTCACCAAACATGTATGTAATGTGCAGATAGTGCTGATCGTACAGAGTTGTACCACACAAAACCGTAAAAAAATCAAACCTGTAGTACAGCTACGACGTACCAGTACGTGGATAATAACAAAAACACAAGTACGATGAGCAGTCAGGGTTACAAGTCTCATTCACCACACATGTGCAGAAAGTGCTGATAGTACAGAGTTGAACCACACAAAATCGTAAAATACTCAAACCTGTAGTACAGCTACGTGAATAACAAAAACACACTGCTACGCACCTGCTGTCGACCACATGTTTTGCCATACGTTCCGCACGCAAACCTGCGCGGGTTAAAGGCATAGCACCCTCCGTTCCTGTATTCGCAGTCGTTGGGGTTGAACGCGCTGTGGTAGGTCGGTAATCAAGCGGCACCAAATCTGGGAGTTCGCCAGGACCCAACTCGCGTGTACCGCCAGACCCGAAAAACGAGCGCTTGCCTCGGGTATGACGGCGTCCGGTAACTCGAACCGCGGCAGTTGGGACACCACTGGGTTCGGAAAAGGCCCGCTCGCGCTGGAAATTACGCTCTCCGGGGGCACTATCTCCGTGGACACCACTGCCTTCACAAGCTAGGGCCTCGGCGTTGGGGTATTCTACTTTCATCAGGAGGGCTGCTCCCACTGCTGTTGCTGTTGTTGACTATGGCCGAACTACGAACGGCGAGAAGTCCAAGGCACAATGGCACACACACTGCGTACGGCAGATGCATGCCGATTCAGAGTCGCCCTTCACCGTTCGTTGCTGTTGCGAGCTGACGAGGCGTGGTACATGGCATGTCTCGTACGTACCCGCAGCCGGCCATCATAACCCACCTTCCCGGGAGGTGATATACGAACCCTCGAGGGTTCGTTAATACCACGAACCCTCGGCCGGGGGTACGTCTATATATACCACGAACCCCCCTCCAGTACGTAGTGGCGTAGTATTAATAGTACTGCTGTATACCTTGGCACCACAGCAGTACGCACCCACAGTCTTTGTGCTGTGTACTTACTGATGATGCTGCTGTACTGTACCGCAGGCTGTACTGTACCGCAGGCCGCGAGTTAGTAATTACCCGAATACTCACGGAAGGAGCACGAGAGACCGCAAATACTGCAGAGCGAGGTGCTCGTGAACTTGAAGCCACGCATAACAACACACTCACACAGACCAAATGCCGATGATGTAAAGGAATCATTCAGAACGTCGTCGGCCGTTAGTTTTTTTTTTCCTACTGTATCTGATGGTATGGATATGGCCGCACGCCCATGGTCTTACCTGGAGCCCCATAGTACAGGCCAATCAGCGACCTATTTTTTTTTCTTTAACCAATGAAAATTACACAAAAAAAAGCCTTTTGAGGGTGTTCCCATAGTACAGCCCATAGTACCGGCGGGTATTGGCCAATCACGAGCAATACGGGGAGACAGGTGCGGCGGAACCCCTTTATCCCGTCCGTGTCCGAGTGCTGTTTGCACCGCACACCGCACATCGCTACGACAAAACAGCAATGTGGTCAACTTCAGAGGAGATCCCTTGCAGCTGTAGTGTCGTAGCACGGCCAAAGGGGTGCAACAACCGTCGAGCTCTTGTAGACCCGGGCCTGCAACAAGATGTATGGAAAATGGAAGCTTGCAGCAGCACCAAGAAAGCCAAAGGAGGGCTGGACAACAAGCTACTACTACTGCCGAGGCATCGTCTCGTCGCATCTGAGATGACGATGGTATGGAGAGAGCCCTTGGACATTGCAGCATGAGGGCCTACAGCAGGCGGAACTGCGTCGCCGTGTGGGAGACTGTCCTCGTGGAGCACACCCAGCTTCCCTCCTTGATCGCCACGACGGAGAAGACACGCCTTTGCTCCAGGTGCGTACTACCGAGGGTGGTCGAAATTTGTTTTTCGACACCTCACGTCAAATTGTTCAACTTTTACGTTTTGACAGGGGGGGGGGGTACCTGAGACCATCCCCTCCCTCTACGCCTATACAATACCTATATAAAACTGAACACAGGGGATGGTAGAGGGCCGCCCCCCCCCCCCTGCTTGATACAAGGCCTTCCATACTACTACAATACCAGGGGCGGCCGCAGGCCGCAGGCCTATGCTGAGCTGCAGCTGCGTAGAGGCAGCGACTGCAGCAGGAGAGTCGAGGGAGAGTAGTGAGCGGTACAAAGGAACTATGAGCTCGATCGAAGGTGGACCAGAAGGTCCCGAAGAGCCGTGGGATCCACAGGCTTGGATGGATAAGCACTGCCTGAAGAAGGTCGCGACGGACGGGGCCTCTGTATATCAGTCCAGTCAAGTCCAGTAGTGGTCGACGCCTTGATGCCCTATACTCGCCCTGCCCTATATCGTATACTTCGAGTATACGAGTACCTGGTATCTGGTATCATACTACTCGTATATACCGGTACGTACCTGTGGTACCTCATATAACCATGTTGCCTTGCCTTACCACCGAGCTGCAGCAGCATGCTTGCTCGCACAGGTGAATCTTGGTACTACAGCAGCAAGCAGTACTCGTAGCGCTTCCCGCAGCTACAGTACTACAGCAGTCGAACATTGCAAGCCGTTGCTTCGTGTGTTTCTGGGTGGGGACTTGGATGCCGTATTTAGACGAGCCACGTATGTATTCATACTGGTGTGGGTAGACCCTTTTACTCACAATCTCGATACTAAAATATATTCTGGTAGCACTACTTGTACGAGTAATTGCCCCGGTCCTACGTGCGGTACGACATATAGTACGTACCCTTAATAGCTGCACTGCTGCTGTACAGTAGCTGTATATTAGAGATAGTATCCTTAATATGTCTGTGTACGTGCGGAGAATACTTTATTTTCGACCGGCGCTACAGCAGTTATAACCTGGTAGAACACTGCGAATCGTTGCTCGGGTTGTTTCATGTTGGTTCTGTGTGGGGACGTGAGCGCCGTGTTGCACGAACCACCTGGTACGAGTAGACAATCTTACTGCTTCTGTAAATATCCTGTACCTATCTGTCGGAGATGTGATGTTACTCGTACGTTATTTGACTTGTTGCGAGGGTTTGCATCTGTCCGGTACTACTGTTACACGAAACATACACCGATACTGACCGACACACCCTGCTGGATACACCGGATACACCACCAGTATACACAAGGTATATTCGTACACGAAAAAAAAAAAAAAAAAGTGGTAATTTTTTTTTTTCGGCCTCTGGGGGGGGGGGGGGGGGGGTTAGGTGTATGATATCCAAATCCTCGGCCGCCCCTGGTA
>MEHQ01003464.1:0-17804 GCA_008828725.1 Saccharina japonica
TGTAGGGTGTATATCCCGTATGAGGGGGACACAATCTGAGGCTGTAGAATTCAGGAAATGTGTGTCTATTTATGTACGTCGTACCTCGTATCATATGTATGATTTTTATACGAGTGTATGTAATGATGCACAGATGTGCTCCGAGTACCTTTTGGACTAAATAAAGTAAGGAGTACTGGAGATAGAATACTTCAGGTACTTCGTGTACTCGGAGTATTTCGGGGTTCGACACTCCGGATACTGCTCGTACTCGGAGTATTTCGGGTATGAACACTCTCGATACTGCTTTACTCGGAGTATTTCGGGGTCCGATACTGCTGTACTGCGGGTACTCCTTGTACTCCGAGTATTTGGGGCTTCAGTACTGCTCATACTCCAAGTACGCCGAGTATTCAGGCCGCTAATACTCGTATACTCTTATTAAGTACTCGGAGTACGAAATGTACTCGATACTCGGAGTATACTCGGAGTGTGAAGTACGTTAGGAGCACCTTTGCATAATTTTAAAGACTCGGCCGTCATTCCTCCCAGGGTCTGGGAGCATGTGTGACTGGCGTTTACTTCGTATAACATTTAGAAATTCACAGATGCTCCCATTCCCTCGGAGTATATAATCAGAGTGTTTTAGAGAAAAAAATACTTCAGGTACTTTTGTGTACTCGCAGTATTTCGGTGTCCAATACTCTCGATACTCGGAGTACTCCGAGTAATTTAGATGTTTTTACTCCGAGTACTGATTGTGTGTGTTGTCTTCACATTAAACCCGTTCTTTCTACTCAGCCACGTAATCAGTATACACCCAGCAGTGCCTGTCCTGATTCCCAATCCTAGAGAGATACAAATTCTGTGGTCACAGACTGTGAAACAGAGAAAAACCAAAACAAAATAAAAAGCAAATTAATGGGTAAAGCAAGTGAGATGCTTAACGTACTGGGTACGAGAACACGACAACACGAGCCGAACCAAAAAATAAGAACAAAAAGACAAATTAAAATAATTATGAAATGAAACAGAATACAAATGACGCAAATGACGCCGGGAGACAGAAGCGCCCCTACTACTGTAGTAGAAGAATAAAACACGTGCCCAAGAGGAACAGATAACTGCTGCACAGGCGAGGCAACGTGAAAAAAAGGAAGACACCGGCATAGGGTGGAAACAAAGGGAGAAACAAGGCAAAGAAGCGAGACATAAGACACGAGAAGAATGGAAAAGAGAAAAATCGTTCTCAAGGCAGAGGCTCAAGGCGATGGTATAATAGTAACAAGTTCCCGTCTCTGCTATAATAAAAACCGATACGGGGACCATGTCACACCTTCTGCCATCTCATTCCCACTCTAAATAAAAACAAAAACAGTGTCAAAAGCCGGTACTACCTCTGCCGCGCCTCCCCCAATGAACAAATCAACAGGAAACAAATGATAGATTTCAAGGACTAGTCGAGCCGATGCCTTGCCGCACGATCTAGACTACCATTCATTTCGTTTCTGCATTCGTCGACAGCTGTATGTGTCAGTACGGTCGCCCCTGCCCCCCCCTCCCCCTCCTTGTCGCCTCTCTTGGCGTCCTCAGCTGTATGCCGTAGCCAGCTCTCTTCTCCTCTTCGGCCCTGTACCACCTCGCCATGAAATGGTCCGCCGCCTCGCCGACCCCCCGATACCACACCCTCCTCTTCTTAGCCGCCCTCGGCCATCATAGTAGTAGTAGTACCGTCTCTGATCCGAACAGTAAAGGGGAGCTTTCTGTGGAGCCCTCTGTCGCTCGAAAGACCCTGAGCTGAGGTCATCTGCTAGACATTGTGCCCAGTTCTTTTCTGGTCGGCCATGTCCCGGGTTCGTCCCACCGGCGATCGTCCCAAACATCACCCGCCTGGTCAGCCGCTCATTGGTCGTGCGCTGTACGCCCCCCGCCAAGAGGAGGCGTCGTTTGCGGATGGTCGTCTCAAAGCTCTCGCATCGTGATTCGTGAGGTTTTTGTCGTGATTACTCGAGTATAAGTACTACTGCTCATACTCCCAGTACTCGGAGTATTTGGTGTTTGGGCCTTCAGTACTGCTCATACTCCAAGTACTCCGAGTATTTAGGCCACCACAGTACTCTAATACTCTCAGTACTCGGAGTACGAAAAATACTCGCTTCCGAGTATATATATATACTCGGAGCATCCGGAGCATCTGTGTAATTATGTAATGATACTCGTACGTCGTATATCATTTTTCCGGTTAAACATTTTATTACCCCGCTCGAAATTTGAAATTTGAAAATTCAGAAACGAACTACGAACCACTACGAGTACTCGTACCAGGTATTATGTCTCTCCTCCCTGTGTGCGGTGTACGACGTTGCGGTGCAGCAATACCGCAGGTGCCCTCCCTACGCTGATGAACGCTGCTCATCACGACCTCCGCCCCCCTACGAGTATATACATACGTACCTGGTATTTACGTGTCTCAACTGTTGTACAGCAGCACTACTCGTACTGCTGCTGCTGCTGCTGCTGCGTCCGTCTGTAGTATGTACATGTGCGGCTACGAGTAAACCTTCCCGAAACTGCTCGGGTGCACGTACGTACTGATTTCCGTGCGATAATTCCCAGATTTTCCCAGGTTTTCCTCTCATTTTCTCGCGCTCTACGTATTTACGTATTTACCTTTACCCGGTTAAAATACGTAGATTTCGTAAAAAACAGCAGTTTTACTCCATGTCGTGCCAAAATGGGAAAATAGTTGCATTCTACGTCGTAGATTATCGATTTTCCCCTTTTCGTTCCTCCATTGCCGATGGAAAACGAATTTTTTTTTTCGTAGCTTTGACCATCAGCAGCCGGGCGGCGTGTGTTTGCAGCACTTCTGTTCTCGAGCTAGGTCTGGCTAGGGACGGCTCTGTCGGGGGCTGGTCGTGCGGCTGGTGTAGGGAGAGCGAGAGAGGGGAAATAAGAGAGAGGTTCTGTGATTCGGAAACGAAAGGGCTCTTGTGTGCAGGCTCTCTTGCCTGCGGTACTTGTTCTATACTGAGTTGCGTTTTTTGTTGGGCGCAGGGAGTGAGTGTCTCTTCGTTTCTCTGGCACTGCAATCGATCACCGAGCCTTCCCGGCAGCAGGCCGGGCTCACCTTCGCGCCGACGACAGCAGCAGGCAAGGCGGAAGGTCAGCCCCTTCCAACCCCCCCGCCGCCAGACGTGACAGAAGGCGTGCCCGCTCCATGAGGATGGCGTCAAGCGAACGATGTAGTCGCAGTGCAACAAGGGGGAGAACAATCCACCCCCTGCGGAACACCCACTCTTTCCTGAAAGGCCTGCTTGGTGTGGCGGCGGCGGTGGCGACGATAGCGCCCAGACTGCCGGGTGGGAGGACATCGATCGGAGCCGAGGCAGCCCCTCACAATGGAAGAAGAGCGGGACGAGGAGGAGGTAAACGAAGAACAGGAGGGGGTGGTGGAGGAGGAGGAGACAAGGGGCCAAACTTGACGATCAAGCGGGTGGTTGACTTGAGCAACTCGGACCGGGTGAGCGTCTACGTTTACGACACTCCTGCGTTTGAACAAGCGGACCTGATCAAGTGCTACCGCGACCGCCACGACGGTTTGCCTCCCTGGCAGGACGAACGCCGCGACACGGCCCAAGACATGGGAGAGATATGGCTGCACAGGGGGCTCCTCATTCACCCCTGGCGCGTGCTCGACCCGGAGGATGCCGATATCTTCTTCGTCCCAATGTACCCGGTCTTGAGCTTCAAGCTCCTGGCGGAAGAGGGCGGCCGTTGTGGAGGGCTCACCCACAACGAGCGCATGACGAGGGCGACCCAGTACCTAACCCGGGAGAGCACCCAGTTCAACAGGTTCGGAGGCGCCGACCACGTGGTGGTGTGCGCCTGGTGGAACTGCCGCAACGCGCTGAACCCGTGGCAGAGAATGCTATTGAGGAGGACGGTCGTTGGGATCAACGAGCGGATTTTCCGCTGGTCTATGTGGGGGTGTGGGGCGAAGCAACTGGCGGTGCCTTACACGGCGAGCAGCGTGTTGACCTCGAGCAGCACTATCGGCGGGCTGGCACCGGAGGAGCGAGATATCCCGTTCTTCTTCGTGGGCACAGGGAGGGGCAGGCCCGAGAGGCAGAACTTGGAGGTGAGGAGTCGTCGCTCGTGCCAGCATGCTATGACAATGCACAAGCTCGAGTCGCTTACGTAAGGAATTTGTTGTGCGTGCCGTACCGAAGGTGTGTTCACACGGTACCTCGGTACTTGCCCATTATACATACTCGTACCTGTGCCGTGCCGTCCCTTGTACCCAGGGCACAGGCGCCCAGCACCCAGCGGCAACGGCACCCCAGGGGCCAGGGGAACCTGGGTTTTGAATAGTCTACGCTCGGTGGCGCGGCTGATTACTCTATACCGGTATTGTGGCTGTGGTATACCACGAGTACGGGTATAATATGTGTGTACGTGCTGCTGTTGCTGTGCGGAACTCGTTCGTACAGCAGTAGAAGCAGCGGCAGCGGCAATAGCAGACACCCAAGGTCACCCACATCCGGCACGAGGAAGAAAAGTACTCGGTGTCTACGGGCCTCCTTTGAAATACGTCGTATATAGCTGGCACATATTTGCCGGTCGCCCCGGTGGGCTAGCAGGTAACCACGAAGCCTGTAAGCGTCAAGAAAGCGAGTTCGAGCCCCGCCGAGTGCATGCTCTTAGGCACTTTTTCTCGCTAAAAAATATCTTGACTAGCAGAAAGCGCGAAAGCGTGAGTTAGCAAAATTCGATGAAAGTCGACGAGCGTTGGGAAGGCTGAACCCTCTGCGCGATAAAAATGAAGGCAAGAACCGTAGTGGGGGAGGAGGGAGAGGAGCCTACTTTGTGACCCCGGATCTGAGTTACGACTAGGGAGGGTGGGACGGAAGTGCGAAGATAATAAATGGGATGGAAAAAAAAAAAAAAAAAAAAAAATATATGTCGACACCTACATATATATATATGTATAACACGGAAGAAAGCATACCCACCTTAGATACCACACCCCACTACATACATAATGAGCACACCACAGCGTACATAATGAGCACACCCGATACCTGGTACATTTTTTGGACTGTTTTATTTGTGGACACTTTATCACCGGGGGTACGGTGGATACCAGAACCCCTACGAACGGAGGTCTTTTTTTTTTTTTTTTTTTTTTTTTTTTTTTTTTCTTTTTTCTTTTTTTTTTTTCTTTTTTCTTTTTTTTTTTTCTTTTTTCTTTTTTTTTTTTCTTTTTTCTTTTTTTTTTTTCTTTTTTCTTTTTTTTTTTTCTTTTTTCTTTTTTTTTTTTCTTTTTTCTTTTTTTTTTTTCTTTTTTCTTTTTTTTTTTTCTTTTTTCTTTTTTTTTTTTCTTTTTTCTTTTTTTTTTTTCTTTTTTCTTTTTTTTTTTTCTTTTTTCTTTTTTTTTTTTTTAAAAAAACTCAAAAGTCCGACCCACGTGAGATTCGAACTCCAGACATCAACGTTCAGAAGCGTTCGAGGTTACCTCTAGACCATCGGGGCGACCGACTCATTTAGGGTATGAAAACCTGAAAATAAACAGCAAGTATCAAATATCAAACGCCAGAATGATCACACCGCCTGGTGGGAGGGGTGGACAAAGGGTGATAGTGGCTCTTTAAAATGGGGGTTTTGTCTGGGTAGTAGTATGTTGACCCTCAGATCGAACCCTAACCCTAACCCGAACCCTATGCCAGTGGTCAGTGCTTGTTTGGCCAATCAGAGTGCCTAATTAGCTACCTTAGGAAGATCCACTAACAGTGTTTGTCCACTACTGGAGGTACAGCAGTGTTTGTCCACTACTGCTTCGTAGTGGATACCACTCACCCACAACACTTGCTATTAATACTACGAGTACTCCTCCTACTGCTGTGCCCGGCGCCCCAACCACCGGCGCCGGTACTCGTATATACTGGTATTAATAGTAGGTTTGTGGCCAATCACGGAACTTGTCGCGTGTTATTGTTGTGTATAGCATCATCTCGAAACCAAACTATTAATAGTGATAGCGCACAATGCTGTATCTGATACACGGCCGCGGTGTAATGTTCGGAACGCCGGCTGAAACCAGAGGTTTCGTATTATTACGGCTGCCGTTATGTTTTTCAGCGGGGCAAGGGGCAAGGGCCTCTCTGAGGTGCAATCTTCGGAGGTTTTGACACCATTTTGATTCCTGTGGTGTACTTGTAACCAGGGCATACGGTATTTAGTATTTAGTATTTAGGGCTCCGGTGCCTGTTGCGTGAAGCGCAACGTGACCTGGAAAACGTGTTGCGCTTACGCACAGCGGGCGTTTAGCTCCCCCACAAGGGGGGGGGGGGGGGGGGTACTCATGTCGTGCACGGGCCCGTAGTCGTATGGACCATAGACCTCGCATCCCTACAATTGCCCGGGACGGAGCACGTTGGGTTTTCACCAACCAGTGGGGGTGTGGTGGGGGGGGCAAAGGGGCGCCGGAGGCAAGAAAAAATATGCGACAGCAGTTGCGTTAAGATTCACCCAAAAAACACTTGTCAAAGTGTGCACAGACGTCGAGACACCTTGAACAGTTTTTTTACCACAGCAGTGATGACCCCAAAAAAGGTGCTTTAATCTTTCCCGCGGGAAGGACATGCCCACTGGGTGTTTCGCCAGCGGCAAAAAAAGGTTGCGCGGGCGCGCGAAACCTCGTGCTGCGCGCAACACGCCTCCCGATGCCTGTTGCGGTCAACAGCGATGGATTCCAACCCGGAAGTTGCGCCAGAGTAGCAGCTACTTCATGCCCTACCGGTAACCGTTCTGCGGCATTTCAGCAAGACGGGGACCTTTGCTATCATTTCCGACTTCAGGCGGAGGCTTTACCATCACCGGCAGTTTTGCGTGGGAATGAAAAATGCAAGCTGGTTTCAGACTAAAGCCTCTCACATGCTACGTAGCACACCCCTTGTTGCCGGTATGCCGGTATCACCCCCTTTTGGCCGACTCCCTTGTTATCACACCGTCTGCAGTCTGGCCGAGGTCTATTGACGCTCCTTACGTAGCAGGTATCACTACCGTCAACACCCCCCCCCTCAATATTTAACCCCCTCGTTAACACCCCCCCCCCCCCCCTCGATACTCGTTGTCACACCCCCTCGCAATACCACACCCCCTAGCTGCGGGGCTACCGTGCATGGTGATTATCACCGGGGATGCGTTAGATGCCACACCCCCCTGCAACAGCACACCCGGTGATACTTTTTTTGAAGGTCAAATTGTTATCACCGGGGTGTGCTTCTTCCGGGTTATACGGTACATGTCGCCCGTTCGGTCGTTGTGTTCGCTCGGCATCTGATTGGCGACCTCGGGGCGCTTTCGTCGGTCGCGAGCCGTCGCCAGCTCGCGCGGTGGATCGGTCCATTGGTCGATCGCGCCGCCGCTCTTGTTCAAAGTACCTCACGTTGCGCTTTCTCGATGTTGCCAATTTCGGGTTTCGGGCATACGCACAGCAGTATTACTGCTGCTGCTGCTGCTGCTGTTGTACTTGCACTGGTTGTGGTGCTGGTTGATGTACCTCGGTATGCATATCTCGATAGCGTGTACGCTCGTCTATGCCAGGTACAGCAGTGCCAGGTACTACTGTATGACACCCCAGCACCGAGCAGCAGCAACAAGCAAGGAGGTGCCCGATGCGAGCGTAGGATGACGGTGCCGTATGATACGATATGACGGCGTTGGCTCTGCTGCGCGGGGGAGTGATTAATCATGACTATTCGTGGGCGATATTTCAATTGCGACTACGGGGGCATTTAGGAGACATCCCTGGGTTTAGTATTTGCGCTTTTTTCCCATGTGCATACCCTCCGCGTCCGCCCTCTCCAGCATACCAGCCAACTCCCGCAGACCAACGTGCAACGACAGCGAAGCCCTGCAAGCAGAGTCCCTCGTGGTGAATAAACACTTAACCCTACTACTGTGTAGCGCGCCAAATCCCGACGCTGCAGCTCTCGCAGCCCTAAAAATGCCGGCACCTAATGCTACACCTAACCCTATCCCCCAACCATACCCCTAATCCGAAACGCTTAAGCCCGAAACCCGGGGATAGCTCCTAATGTTCCCGTTGTCATGGTTTACGTCTCGCGACGGACTCTCGCACCCTCCCCTGAACCCCCCCTAACCCCAACCGTACCCCTATAAACCCTAACCCGAAACGCAAGGCCTGAAACCCGGGGATGTCTCCTAAGTGTCCCCGTGTTCGTGATTTACTTCTCGCGATGGACTGACTCGCTCTCGCGTACCTTTCTTACCCCCCCCCCCATCGCCGCGGAAACATGCCTCTACCCCGAAACGCAAGGCCTGAAATCAGGGGCTGGCTCCTATGATGTCCCCTTAGTCGCAATTTACATATCGCGATGGACTGATTCGCTCTCGCGCGCTCTCCTCGTCCTCCTCTCGCCCCTCCCTCCCCCCATCGCTCGAAATCGGAAACGTGGTTGTTGTTGTTGTTGTTGTGGTGGTGTTTCTCGGTCTGCGGTCGACGACCGTCTGGCTGCTGGCTGCACAGGTGGTGAAGAGCCTATCGGGAAGCAGCGTCATCGAGCTCGGCGAGAAAGAAAAGACGTGGGGGATGAACTCGACTGTCTACGCCGACCACATGATTCGCAGCAGGTGACTCTCAATAGCTATCTTGAGTCTTGAATGGGGAGCCAGGGGTACCAGACCGTGGATTGTACGAAATACGTTTGGTTATAGACCTACATATAAATATGTACTTGAAGTAGAGAGTGGTCCGTATCATCTTTACGGGTTACTTGCGGTGGTTTGTTAGTAACCTACTGATGACCTGGCCAGTACATGTTTGCCAGTAGTTTTATCTCAGGTGTACACGTTCAAGAAACACGCCATATTATAGTACGGAAAACCCACCAAGTACGTTTCGAGAGGAGAGAGGAGAGAGGAGCTCTCCGCCACCCCCGGGCTGTCGGCTTTTTTTACGCGTTTCTTCCTTCCGTTAGTTTCATGATGACGCGATCGATTCATGGCAAGCGCTGGCTGTCCTTGACCAATATGTGTGACGACGTCCATGACGACTTTCGCGACAGTGTCCATGATAAGATGCATGACGACATCTACGACGGTATCCATGACAGCATCCATGACAACATCCCGTGACAATATCCATAGCTACATATTGACAACATCCATGACGACATGTACTCCAAGACAACATCCACGACAACACCAATGACTAAATGTTTCAACTACATCCATGACAACATCTAAGACAACACCTCTGACAACATCCATCACAACACCCATCACATCCTGTATGACATCATCATCATAACATGCATGATAAACATCCGCCACATGCCTACACGGCCGTCTCCTGATACGTGTTTTGTAACCGTTCCTGCCGTGTCGCGGCCTAACCTGTATCGTTTCGTTCGGTCGCTTGCCCAGGTTTTGCTTCTGCCCCAGGGGAGACACGGCTTCCAGCCGCCGAATATACGATTCCCTCGCCGCCGGATGCATCCCGGTCGTTACCACCACCGAGGTTGAAGTCCTCCCCTTTGTCGAGTGAGTCGACATTTCCCACTGCACCATGTTTACCGTGCCGTATCTCCGCTTTCCACTACGTATATGATATTTTCCACTAATACCATACTACCGTGGACAAATGCTACGGTGTCAGAGGTGCACCATATTGTTTCTGTGGGTGGTCACTTGAGGAGCTCCACACTCTTAGTAAGTCACCCAAAAAACTGATTTTGGAGGAAGATAGAAGTGCTCGTACCCGATGTACGGCCAATCCCATCGCCTACAGTAAGTGTAAAATGAAAAATACTGCAACACAAGAATGAGATTCCGACAATTTTGGGGTAACCCCTTAGAACCCATCCAGAACTGAAAAAAAAATGTCCCACACTAATCCCAAGTAGTTTGTCCCCATATTCGTGGGACCAGTTCTTGAGGGGTTAAGAACTGGTCCCACGTACATATTTGAGGACAAAGTTAATTGGAAATAGTGTGGCATAAGTTTTTTCAGTCCTGACTGGGTTAAGGAGCCCCGCCGTTCCGAAAATGTTTCGGCCAAAAAGTACTACCTCTATCGATTGTGCTTACCCACGCTATAATTTGCGTTCTCGACAGTTGGTGTCATTTGAGAATAGAAATCTCCATACGGAGACTCGACCCCCTCGACCTCCAACCTAACAGGCTTCGTGGTTACCTGTTAGACCGCAGGGGCGATTGTATTATGATAATTCTGATTTTGTTTCGACCTTTCGGTTGTCGTTTCGTCATTATGCTTCATCTCGCTTCGTCGTTTTGTTTCGTCAGTTTTGCTCCATAGTCACTTTTCATTAATTTTTTTTTCCAAATGTGTCAGCTGTGAGTACGACCGATTGATTGAGTGATTGAAGCTCAAATTTACTTTGCAAGCTGCGTGATATAATACGTTAGACAAGCCCGTCTTCAACGTGTTTCGTCAGCTTGTTTCATCCTTTCTGTTTCGTCGCTCTGTTTAATCCTTTTTTTGTTCGTCATTTTGTTTCGTCGATGTGTTTGGCCATTTGTTGTTGATTTCAGGACCGGGCTGCAGTACTCTGACTTCGCTGTGGTGGCGGCAGAGGGTAGTTTCGGCAGCCACGAAAACGTTACAGCCATGGTCAAGGACCTCTCCACCTGGTAATTGCGCCGCGTTTTGTCTTGTCGCGTCACATGATTGGTTCGTTGGTTGGTGCGTCGTTTTGGTTGGTTGTTGGTGTCTTTTGGCCTATTATGGGTTGGTTTGCATGATTGGTTTGCCCATTGGTTGGATGGCGTGTTCGTCCTGGTTGTTTCGGTTCGCTGATATATACGAGTTTTTTTACTTGCCACTGTGATTGGCTGTTTGATTGATCACTGATTGGTTGATTGATTTGATTGGTTGGTTGGTTTAATGATTGGTTGATTGGCTGGTTCGGTGGTTGCTAGGATGACTGATTGGTTGACTTAAAACCGAAGCGATTGCGCCGTGAACTGGGTGGCAATTTTTCGCCGACTGCTATTGCGGGGGACTATAGTAAATAGGACCTGCGGTGCACACAAAATCCTATATGTTTCCCTTTTTCTCACTATTAATAACAATATTTGGTCCTATTTACTATGGTCCTCCGTAAAATCATGTTTTTTTTGGGTACTTTTTTTTTTTGTTGTCATCATTGGTGAATCGGTTGGTGTGCGCGCGTCTGTCTGTCTACCTATCGTCGCAGGTCGGACGACCAGCTTGCGCGGGTGCGGAAGGGGATGAGGAAGGGGGTGCGGTCAATCGTGTACGGGAGCACAATGGGCCCCGAGACGACAGACATGTTCCCCTTCTCTGGCACATCGACCAGGTTTTTGCAAGCGGTGAGGAGGCGTGTGTCTTGAGGGGTTTCAATGTGTCGACGAAGAGGCGTTTCTGTATGGCGGGAGATTATTGTGTGATTTTTTAACAAGGCGGCGTTTTGTTGTTGTTGTTATTTTTTTTTGCGTTTTCCCTTGTTTAGTGTCGTGGCGGTTTTGGGGTTTCGATATGGATGAAGGGTGTCTATAGTGGCGGGCCGCCGTTGTGGGTAGGTGTTTTATGAGTGGCCAAAGCGCTGCAGCCTGCGGAAGTGGCAGCAGCGGCAGCAGTAGCAGCAGCGGCAGTAGTATTGGCGGTGGCAGCAGTAGCCGTGGCAAGAGCAGCAGCAGCAGCAGCTGTCGCAGCAGCAGCAGCAGCATCATCATTTGTAGCAGCAGCAGCTGTGGCAGCAGCAGCAGCAGCAGCAGCAGCAGCAGCAGCAGCAGCGGCGATGGCGGGAGCACCACCGGTGGCGGCTACGACAGCAGTAGCAGCGGCAACAGCTGCGGCGACATCAGTAGCATTAGCGCAGCAAAAGCGGCAGCAGCAGTAGCACAGTAGTAGCAGCAGTAGCACAGTAGCAGCAGCAGTAGCACAGCACCCGCAGCAGTAGCACAATAACAGCAGTAGCACGGTAACAGCAGTAGCACAGTAACAGCAGTAGCACAGTAACAGCAGTAGCACAGTAGCAGTGGTGGCGGTGGCGATAGCGGCAACGGTGGCAGAGGCAATGGCGGCAGGCAGCCCATAGCCTAAAAGAAAGAAAGACATACCGTCCGCAAATGGTTGGGTGCAAGCGCCCCCCCTCTCCCTCCCTCCCCCTCTCCCACAGTCTCTGACGAGATGCTTGAGCGTACTCTACAGTCTACGCCTCCAGACCCTTTTCGGTCCTCGTCTGTTTCCGTTCACCTGCGTCGAGTAACTCTGCTCGCCCCCCCCTCCCTCCTTTTAGTTTTATATACCAAACTAGGTGTTAATTAAAACTCGCCTCGCCCTCTCAACCCCGCCGCTGCCCCACCCCTCTCCCCCACCCGCCACCCCATGCCCCCGCTCCAGCCGCCTTTCCCCCTCTCCCCCCCCCCTGCGATCTTTCCTCTTGCCCCCTTCCCCCGCCCCTTCGCACACTCTTTCCCCCCCCTCCCCCGTTGCTCCCTTCGGCGCGGGTTTCGTTGCGAAAATTGTGGCGTTTTTTTTCGGTGTTGACGCTGTTTAGACATGGCAACTGATTAGCAGCGTCAACATGTGGAGCTGTCCCCCCGTGAACCAGAGCACCAAGATTCTCTCCTCGAGGACCGTCACCACCCTGCCGCCACCCCCCGCAACGAGGTGATGACGGGTGGAGGGGAGGAGGGGAGGGGGGGGGGGGGGGGGGGGGGGGGGGGGGGGGGGGGGGGGGGGGGGGGGGGGGGGGGTGGGGGGAGGGGGGGAGGGAGGGGGAGGGGAGGAGAGATCGAGGTTATAACTCGTTGAGACTTTGAAACTGCTCCCACGTTGTCGGGAACAAACATACTTCGCAGATGGGCCAGATCATGGATTCCCGCTTCATGATTATTTAGATATTTCAGGGAAGATGATCTGTAGGATCTGTAGGATCTGTAGGATCTGTAGGATCTGTATGATCTGTATGATCTAGCTCACGTTGCCGGGTGGGAGCCGTGTGATCTTGCATGGTCTAGGACAGGTTTCCTGGGTTGGATCTGTACTGTACACAGATCCTGCACAGCAGATCGTAACGGCAGATCTATGTACGATCTACTGTAGCTGAGCTATAGATGATCTACTGCAGATCATGATCTGGCGGCAGTGTGAATGAACTACTTGGAATTTGAACGTGCTGATTTCTACGTTTCGTAAAATGTTGGCCCCGAACGTCGACCGCGAACCCGCATAGCCAATGTTTCGCAGTGTCTATATACCAAATTTGGGGTTTCCCACCTAAGGAGGGGCGATTCGCTGCGGGTGGGTGTGTTTTGTCTCTGTTGGTAGGGGGAAAGGTGGGATCTGGAATATTTCTAGAGTGGTGGGAGCCAAATCGTGTCTGTGATTCGTGTGTACCCTATAACCCCCCCAATCCCCATACTACTCTAGGTACCCTCTAAAAAACCCACCCTCCACCCTCCACCCCCACATAACCCTGTGACTCTTACTATGATCGAGGTAGCACAATTTTGAGTGAAATGTGTTTCGACTGACGGGGCGGGGGTCTTCTCAACCCAAACTTGTCGAAAGACCATTCTGTTTTCTCGATTTTTTTTTGTTCGTCACCTATTAATAGGCCATGGGATAGTTTACTCGGTTGCAATTTTGTCATTTCGTCTCAAAAATCATTTTTTGACTTGCTATTAGTATAGACCTCTTTGAGTGAGAAACCTCAGAAGGAAAATGGTGCACCTGTACCTTTAAGATAGCATGTGTGTTGTGAAACCCCCACGCTCTACCCCCTCATTACCCTGTGAAACCCCCACCCTACACCCCCACATTACCCTGTGAAACCCCCACTCGCCACCCTCACACCACCCTGTAAATACGTCGAAGGTGAACCGATAAGCCTGTGACCCTCTCCGGTGCTGCAACTTTAGTATTGACCCCCCTCCAGATCTCCCGCTCCCCTCCCCTCCCCCCCACGTGCTATACACCGCCTCCTTGCTGCTGTCTGTTTCCCCCCTATTATGTACTCGAAAAAATGTGCACAACCCAAACCCGTGCCCTCGAGGGCAGGCGGCAGTGGCTGTTCGACTCGGAAACGATCGTGAACAAGAAGCACTCGCTGCTCTTCTGCGCCCCTCCCAACACCGGCTCGCTGCAGTTCAGGATGCTCGCCAAGCGGATGGAGGTGAGACTGCCGGTTTTTGTAGTGGAGGTGGGGGCGGTGGTGCTGGTGGTGCTGGCGGTGTGGTGAGCTTAAGCTTAATATTTTTCTCCAGAGCTGTTCACGGATCATGACCCAACCCGCGGGTTTTGAAAAACTCATGGGTCGGGTCGGGTCGGGTCGGGTGGGGTCGGGTCGGGTCGGGTCGGTCGGTCCGGGTCCGGGTCGGGTCCGGGTGGGTCGGGGTCGGTCGGGTCGGCGGGTCGGGTCGGGTCGGGTCGGGTCGGGTCGGGTCGGTCGGGTCGGGTCTGGGTCGGGTTAGGCGGGGCGTTGGGGCGGGCGGGGCGGGGCGGGTTAGGTAGGGGCGGGGCGGGGCGGTTCGGGTTAAAGTGGACCTCATCCAACCCGACCCGCGAGTTTCGACCCGAGAAGTCCTGATTTTTACCCGTCCGCAGGAGGGTGCAAACGCATAATAACACGGCGGCGGTGGTGGTGGTGGTGGGGATGGTGGTGTTGGTGGTGGGGTTCGTGAAGGTCGTGGGGGTGGCGGTGATGGTAGTAGTGGGGGTGGTCGTGGTAGTGGTAGTGGTAGTGGTGGGAGGGGTGTTCTCATGTCGTGCACGGCCGTAGTCGTATGACTATAGACCGTAGTGGGGGGGGGGGGGGGGGGGGGGGGGGGGGGTAGTATAGTTGTTGCTGTTGTCGTTGTCCGTCAGGTGATGAGATGAAGTCAAGGCACTTTTGTTGGTGCTGTCGTTGTCCTTCTCCTTCGGGAGGGCATGCCGATTTTAACGGCCCGGTTTCTGATGCTGTGGTCGCTGTCCGTCGGGGCGGTCCGGTGATACCAACGGCTTTGCTACCGTTGTCTTTCGGGAGCTCAGGTTGTTGCTGTGTTATCAACGGAGTTATTGTTGTTGTGGTGTTATCAACGGATATGTTGTTGTGCTTTTATCAACTGATTTATTGTTGCTGTTGCTGTCGGTCGGGGACCAGGTGCTATCAACGGCTGTGCTAGGGTTGCGTTTTTTCGTCGGGGAATCATATGACAGCAACGGCTTTCTTGTTGATCCGTCGGTAGATAGTTGCAACGGCTTCATTTTTGTTGTTGTTGGTGGTGTTGGTGTTGTTGGTGGTGTTGGTGGTGGTCATGGGTGTTGGTGGTGTTGGTATTGGTGGTGTTGGTGGTGGTGCTGTCGTTGCTGTTGCTGTTGTTTTTTTTCGGTCGCTGTTGCTGTTGCCTGCTGCGGTGTGGTACCTTGTGTGACATGCCGTCCGTGGTTGGCTTCGACCGGTGCACGCTGGTTATTACAGTTGTCGTCGCCGACTGACGTACGCTGGAACGCTTGCATGCGCCATGTGGCAAGGCAATCCATCCACGCGGTGCATGAGTCGCCACTACCCCCCGGTGACCCCCCCCTTCCCCCCCCCCCCCCCCCCCCCCCTCCCCCCCTTCATTTGTCCACTGCAAGACTGCCTCACAAGAAGCTCTTAGTAGGGTTGCAGCTCACCCTTCATGCGACTCGCTCGCCGGAACACCTCACGGCGCCTGACGCTTGGTGCAAGCAATACAATGTCTGCCTGGTCGGTGAAAACCCGACGTGCTACTACAGTTCCGGCATTGTAGGGATGCGAGGGTCTATGGTCGTACACGAGTACGGCCATGCATGGCTTGATTACACCCCCCCCCCCCCCCCCCCTCGGTGAAAACCCGACGTGCTACTCCGTCCCGGCATTGTAGGGATGTGAAGGTCTTTGGTCGTACGACTACTGCCATGCATGGCATGGGTCCAGCCCCCTCCCGCCCACCCGCCCGCCCGCCCCCGTCCTCCTTCCTTCCTCTGTCTCCTCTTCCTTCTCCTCCCTTGCCACTATCCTCGTCCCCGATCCCCCCCAACGTGCTCCGTCCCGGCATTGTAGGGATGCGAGGGTTTATGGTCATACGACTACGGCCGTGCACGACATGAGTACACCCCCCTCGCGCGCCCCGCCCCCAATCCCGCCTCCCGTCCCCAACCCCACCCTCACTCCGCCCCGTTTTCTGTTTGTTTCGTGTTTTCTCACGCGACGCTTTTTTTTTTTTTTTTTTTTCAAATTGAAATCAGGGCGTTGAGCATTGGTCGGTGTCCGACGACCCGTCGCTGCTGTTCGACCGAACGGCCTCGGGGCTGCCCATCCTGGACGTTACCGACGGACCGCTGATGCACAACATCTTCAAGGAGAACGACAGCCGCTGGATCAAGATAGGGGTGGTCAGGGACCCGGTGACGAGGCTGCTGTCGGCCTACCTCGAGCTCGTGCGCGCGTGGCGGTCGGTATTGGCGCCTTCGTCGGTAGCTTCGGGCCCGCCCTTTTCGCCTCATGGACACCGCTACCGACGGAAGAGATACAGACGGAGTCGCGGGCTGCTGCGGGTTGAAGGGGAGGGCGATAAAGAGGGGGAGGGGAGGAGTGGTGGTAGTGCTAGTGGGGGTGGGGGCGGGGGTAGCGGCGGTGGTGGTGGTGGTGATGGGAGTAGGCGAGGAGAGTGGACTGGCGCGGAGGAAGAGAAGGAAAGGCGGTGGCGAGATGGAGGCGGAAACCCATGGGAGGCGGAGGTACAGCCGGTGGGCAGGGGAGGGTTGGGGCTGCGCGAAGGAGGGAGAGGGGGGGGCGGGAGCGAGGAAGGGGAACGGTGGGAGAGCGGGCGGGCATGGTCCGGGGAAGACTCGGGGGGAGACCCCGGGAAGTGGGAGTGGAAGTGGGAGGAGGTTGAGGAGGAGGAGAGGGGGGCAGGGGAGGGGGGGGGGGGGGGGNGAGGCCCCGGGAAGTGGGAGTGGAAGTGGGAGGAGGTTGAGGAGGAGGAGAGGGGGGCAGGGGAGGGGGGGGGGAGGGGAAAGAGGCGTGGGGGGAATGGGGAAGGAGCGGAGAAGCTAGCCGCCGTCTGGACGGTGGCGTCGAGAGCGGCGAATACAAGCTGCCGTTTTTTTTCACGGATCCGATCATGTGGAACGGAGGAGGCCCGGAAGGAGAAGACGAAGGCGGAGGTGGAGGCGGAGGCGGAGGCGAAGGCGAAGGCGAAGGGCAGGAGTTTGTGATTCCCAGTTTCGGGGAGGTGTTGAGCGCGCTGGCAGCCGACGTGTGGAGAGCACCGCCGGCGTTTAGGACCCTGGCGAATATGTGCGGGGCGCGACACTCCGCGTTGGACGCGGTGATCCCCTTCGAGAGACTCGAGGTGATTTTTTAATATTTACAATACGCTTGTATGTATTGACAACTTGAGTTTTGTTTTGTTTTGTTTTTGTTTTGTTGTTTTTTTTGTGTGTGTGTTTTTGTGTGTGTTTTGTTTGTTTGTTTGTTTGTTTGTTTCGTTTTGTTTTTTGTGTTGATGGTATTCGATAGTGGCCTCGATGTTTTTGAAGGGAAGGGGGAGGGGGGGTGTACTCATGTCAACATGGCTGTAGTCGTATGACCATAGACCCTCCTCGCATCCCTACAATGTCGGCGCGGAGCACGTCGGGTTTTCACCGACCACGTAGACATTGCTTGCTTGCACCAAGCGCGAAGCGAAGCGTGACGTGTTGGGCAAGTCGCATCAAGGGTGAGGGAGGGGGGTGGGTGGGGGTGGAGGGAGACAGGGAAGGAGAAGAGTGGGGAGGGGGGGCGGGGGGGGGGGGGGGG
>MEHQ01003464.1:19117-26617 GCA_008828725.1 Saccharina japonica
TCTGGGAGTTTGTACGACTCTGGAAGAAACTTGGGGAGATAATTTGGGAGTATTGTAAGGGCGTGTTTCGTGGTGGTGTGTGTGTTTTTGTGTGTGGGTATTGCCTGTTCTTGGATGGTGCGGGTCGGGGAGGGGAAGGGGGGTAGGGGAGGGGAGGGGGGGGAGTTGCGCGTGCTTTTGTGGGTCTTGGTGGTTTTGTGGCTTGTGATTGTTCTCGTATTTTATGCCGATATACATATATACCGCTGTGCTCTCGTACGTACTACTGTAGTTTTCTCCCCTTTGGAATCAATAGTTGTGTGCTGTCGTTGCGTTTGCCTTGCTCGCTGCCGGTGTTTTGTGTGAATATGACATTTTGCGCGGTGGGGTCTAACATTTTGGTGGTGTATGTGTGTGTTTTTTTGTTTTCCGCATTTTTTCTTGGAGGAATTGGAATCTTGGGGGGGGGGTTGGGAACCGGACCGCGGAATGTCGAAACTGGACCGCGGACCGTGGGGGGGGGGGTACTTCATTATCATGCATGGCCGTAGTCGTATGACCACAGACCCTCGCTGGGGGGGGCGGGGGGGGGAGAGGTGGGACGAGAAAGTCGCGCGAACCCCCCCCCCGGCGGGTGCGCTAGAATAGGCGCGTCGGTACATAGTGACCTTTGTTACAGTGTTGCCTTGGCTTGGAAGGCCTCCACGATGATGGGTTTCCAATCAGTTTGCAGTATTGTGCTTTCACGAGCAAGCCGCCAGTTAATAAAAAGCTGTTTTGTCCCCTGGGCTCTATCTACCGTTACAAGATTAGTCACTGTAAAGCGACCACCCACCCACCCAAACGAAGCCTCTATAAATAAACACCTCCTGGTCAAACCCTTCATTGCTGTTTTGCTCTGTGTGGAGTGTGGAGTGTTTTTTTTTTTTTTCGTCTGCTGATATATACCAGATATATTTTTGTTCGTGTCCTCCGTGGAGATCTTTTCGTGTTAAATCTGGTCAACTTTTTTTTTGTTTGCCCTCGATAGGGGGGCCGTTCAATGTGGGCTGGTTGATCATTTGTTTGCCCCCGTACGGGAGGCCGTTCGTCCATGTCAGCTGGTCATGTTGGCTTGGTATCAGCTGCTGCCCAAAAGGGTTTTGTTGTAGTTGTTTTGCCTCGTGTAGGGAACGTTCGCATCGGCAGTTATCTCCTTGTCTGCTTGTGAACCATATTTTTTTTGGCCCCCTACACATTCAGGGCCCTTGTGATGTTGGCTGCTCAAAAACACTCCATTTTTTTGCTCCTGCGAAGGACCTTTCGTGTCAGATGGGCACCCTTATTTTTTTTGTTTTGCCTCAGTGCGGTGTAGGTCATCACAGCAGCGGTATACCGGGTATATGCAGGAATACAGCAGGAGTGCAAGTAGTTTGGGCATGTCTTTACGTGGACTGGGGCGTGTCCAGTATTCGAAGGCGTGAGTAGGTTCTACTAATGAGGCGTGGCGTATTTACCATTCTGGCCATATGATAGCCTGCTGTGATGTATACCCTGGCGTGTCTCTGACGTGCTGGAAGTAATGGTGAGGTACTGGGAGTACTCATAGCGAGAGATGCTGGGAGTGCTACCGAGATACTGGGGATACTCGTAGCGAGAGATAAATTGGAGTACTGGCGATATACTTGGACTAGTGGCAGTATTCTGCTCGATACTGCTGTGACTACCATTGCAACCTGTTCTAGGGTGTGGTTACCGTAGTAGTAAGTACATAGGGTATTTGAAAAACAAACCAAAAACTCAGCTGAGAGATCGAGGATTATACTCTACTTTGGGGTACCCGGGTACCGAACCTGGTTGTCTCGGTCATACTCGAGTTTGCACTCGGGTACCAAACCTGGTTGTTTCGGTCATACTCGAGTGTGCACAGCTGTAAGATCGACGATTATACGCTGCTACCGTGTGTGGGGTACGCGGGTACCGAACCTGGTTGGCTCGGCCATACTCGAGTTTATACTCGGGTACCAAACCTGGCTGTTTCGGTCATACTCGAGTATGTACAGCTGTGATACCGAGGGCTATATTCTACTGTCTGTGGGGTACCCGGGTACCAAACCTGGTTGTCTCGGTCCTACTCGAGTTTGTACTCGGGTACCAAACCTGGTTGTTTCGGTCATACTCGAGTATGTACCCCGGTACCAAGGTCATACTCGAGTTTGTACCCGAGTATCAAACCTGGTTGTTTCGCTCATACTCGGGTACCAACCCTGGTTGTATCCATCATACTCGAGTTTGTACCCGGGTACCAAACCTGGTTGTTTCGGTCATAGTCGAGTATGTACCCGGGGTACCGAACCTGGTTGTCTCGGTCATACTCGAGTTTGCACTCGGGTACCAAACCAGGTTGTTTCGGTCATACCCGAGTTTGTACACCTGTGAGATCGAGGATTACACTCTACTACTGTTTGTGGGGTACCCGGGTACCAAACCTGGTTGTTTCGGCCATACTCGAGTTTATACCCGGGTACCAAATCTGGTTGTTTCGGTCCTACTCGAGTTTGCACTCGGGGTCTAAAAACCTGGTTGTTTCGGTCATACTCGAGTGTGTACCCGGGTACGAAACCTAGTTGTTTCGGTCGAGTATATACCCGGGTGCCCTTCAGAGTATTTTACCTTACAACACACGCCCACCCTGGAACTTTTTCACCCGCTTCAGCTTATTTCGGCCTGCCATTTATTTTTTTCATCCCCACTATCCCCACTACTGTTTCAGGTCTGTTGGTGATCGTTTCAGATATTTCTTTGTTTGCCGGGGGGCAGGCAGCCAGTCAGTTGGCGCTGAAAATTTCGGGAATTTGTGCGATCGTTTTTTTTGGTGGGGTTGTTTTTTTTTAGTTGAGGGAACAGGGCGTATGTATGTGTGTGGAGCACTTTTGCTGGAATCCGAATTAAAACCTCTGGATTGTCGTAGCCTTGCCTGCCATCAGTCCAGTCTTGGAAATGTACGCATGCATGCATGTTGTGTGCTTTCTGGGTAGGTGTGTGGGGGGGGCGCGGCGGCGGCGGCAGGGGGGGGGGGGTGTATATCGTGCACGGCCGTAGTCGTATGACCATAGACCCTCGCATCGCTACAATGCCGGGACGGAGCACGTTGGGTTTTCACCAACCAGGCAGGGGGGGGGGTGTACTCATGTCGTGCACGCCTCGGCCAATGAGCGCTGCTGATATAATAATGAGGCGCTTTCTGTAGTGGATCTCCGCTATAATACCGTTCACTGGTGCGAAGCACACACGGTATACCGCTTTCTGGATAATTCCTGTCCGAATATCACCAAGTAATTTTTCATACGTATAATAACTGAAACCCCTTGACTTTGTCAAACAACGCCTCAATGAAATGATCTACGCGTAGATTACGGAAGTTCAGGCAGACTCTTGAACCAAATAAATTAGTATTAATAGTATTATTAGTAACTGTTGCGCCTTGAAAAGAGCTGATTTTGTTTTTTTCCCTGGACACGGTCAACCAATAACTGGCGGAAAGTACGTACCGGTGTACCGTTTTTTTGGCTTAAAGCTTTGCGCGAGGTATATTGCGGACACGTTTGGACTCCTTTGCGTTTTTTTTAATAGAAAAGCCATCGTGGCCAAACCCACAGCAAGCAGTAGTAGGGAATATAACAGGGAATATACATGGATAGGGATATCCAAACAAACGGCCCTTCATTTTTTTCCGGGGACAGAGTACTATGACGCGGTATTATTACGCGTATAGTTACGTGTCACATACCCGGTATACCAGTATACGATTAGATCGATCCTCTCTTTTTTTTGCCGGACGTCGTCGTGCAATACAGCGGCCCCCAAACAACCACCAGCCAATCGCATTCTATACCTTTGCCCGTTCGTGCGATAATGTACGGGACGTTGCTTCAGCAACTGACTTGCCGATAATAATACGAAACCCGTGAGCCGTCGTCCGTATCGAGCCAATCCACGCGCTTAAGCCGATATCAATAAGTTTCTTCAAGATATGCTCGATGGCAACAAAACAGAAGAGCGCCAATCCACGCAATGAAGCCGTTATCAGTAAGTGCGTTCCAAGATATGCTCGATGGCGACATAATAGAAGAGCGCTTCAGTCCGTGGGGCTCACCCGTTAATTAAACTATTGTGGCTATATTGTAGCATGCATGTACATTTTCCGTCTGTCCGATAACAGGGTACCTTTTTTCGCGCCACTCACTACTGTCGGTAATGCTGTGGCAATTTTCGCAGCTGTCGGTAGCTGCATGTTTTGCCGCTGTCGGTAACGGTAACTATTGCTGCTATGTAACGGTAGCGGTAACTAACTCGTGATGACGGTAACTTTCCCTCAACGGTAACGGTAACTTTCCCTCAACGGTAACGGTAACTTTCCTGCCAACGGTATCCGTAACTTCGTCATAGCGGTAACTTTCCCTCAACGGTAACGGTAACTTACCGCTAACGGTCGCGGTAACTTCACGCTAACGGCAACTTTCCCTCAACGGTAACGGTAAATTACCACTAACGGTAGAGGTAATAAATTAACGCTTGTAGCGGTAACTTGCCCAACAAAAGCAGCCGACCGGCTTAATAGCCCGAACCGAGGCTGGTGGTGCTGCTATTTTCCACACACCTGCCCGAAACCTACCCTCCGACCCCCCCCCCCCCCCGCTATCCCAGTACTACTTTAAATGCACATGGTACATACAACACAACAACGATTAATCTGCGCGCGGAAATAGATTAAAAAGCAAGAGGAAGCTCAGCAGAAAAAAAACACACACACACACACGGGCGATTTTGTAAGTGAAGTGTTTATTCATATCTCCTCATCCATACCCTTGTTATCCATGTACGCAGCCATATCCATATTATCCATATCCGTTAATATATAATAGTATCCATACCACCTGCAACCGTTTCCTTACGGAAGGCCGAAATCCGGCTTCCGTACGCGGCCACATAGACGGGGGGGGGGGGGGNTACAGTACAGTACAGTACAGTACAGTACAGTACAGTACAGTACAGTACAGTACAGTACAGTACAGTACAGTACAGTACAGTACAGTACAGTACAGTACAGTACAGTACAGTACAGTACAGTACAGTACAGTACAGTACAGTACAGTACAGTACAGTACAGTACAGTACAGTACAGTACAGTACAGTACAGTACAGTACAGTACAGTACAGTACAGTACAGTACAGTACAGTACAGTACAGTACAGTACAGTACAGTACAGTACAGTACAGTACAGTACAGTACAGTACAGTACAGTACAGTACAGTACAGTACAGTACAGTACAGTACAGTACAGTACAGTACAGTACAGTACAGTACAGTACAGTACAGTACAGTACAGTACAGTACAGTACAGTACAGTACAGTACAGTACAGTACAGTACAGTACAGTACAGTACAGTACAGTACAGTACAGTACAGTACAGTACAGTACAGTACAGTACAGTACAGTACAGTACAGTACAGTACAGTACAGTACAGTACAGTACAGTACAGTACAGTACAGTACAGTACAGTACAGTACAGTACAGTACAGTACAGTACAGTACAGTACAGTACAGTACAGTACAGTACAGTACAGTACAGTACAGTACAGTACAGTACAGTACAGTACAGTACAGTACAGTACAGTACAGTACAGTACAGTACAGTACAGTACAGTACAGTACAGTACAGTACAGTACAGTACAGTACAGTACAGTACAGTACAGTACAGTACAGTACAGTACAGTACAGTACAGTACAGTACAGTACAGTACAGTACAGTACAGTACAGTACAGTACAGTACAGTACAGTACAGTACAGTACAGTACAGTACAGTACAGTACAGTACAGTACAGTACAGTACAGTACAGTACAGTACAGTACAGTACAGTACAGTACAGTACAGTACAGTACAGTACAGTACAGTACAGTACAGTACAGTACAGTACAGTACAGTACAGTACAGTACAGTACAGTACAGTACAGTACAGTACAGTACAGTACAGTACAGTACAGTACAGTACAGTACAGTACAGTACAGTACAGTACAGTACAGTACAGTACAGTACAGTACAGTACAGTACAGTACAGTACAGTACAGTACAGTACAGTACAGTACAGTACAGTACAGTACAGTACAGTACAGTACAGTACAGTACAGTACAGTACAGTACAGTACAGTACAGTACAGTACAGTACAGTACAGTACAGTACAGTACAGTACAGTACAGTACAGTACAGTACAGTACAGTACAGTACAGTACAGTACAGTACAGTACAGTACAGTACAGTACAGTACAGTACAGTACAGTACAGTACAGTACAGTACAGTACAGTACAGTACAGTACAGTACAGTACAGTACAGTACAGTACAGTACAGTACAGTACAGTACAGTACAGTACAGTACAGTACAGTACAGTACAGTACAGTACAGTACAGTACAGTACAGTACAGTACAGTACAGTACAGTACAGTACAGTACAGTACAGTACAGTACAGTACAGTACAGTACAGTACAGTACAGTACAGTACAGTACAGTACAGTACAGTACAGTACAGTACAGTACAGTACAGTACAGTACAGTACAGTACAGTACAGTACAGTACAGTACAGTACAGTACAGTACAGTACAGTACAGTACAGTACAGTACAGTACAGTACAGTACAGTACAGTACAGTACAGTACAGTACAGTACAGTACAGTACAGTACAGTACAGTACAGTACAGTACAGTACAGTACAGTACAGTACAGTACAGTACAGTACAGTACAGTACAGTACAGTACAGTACAGTACAGTACAGTACAGTACAGTACAGTACAGTACAGTACAGTACAGTACAGTACAGTACAGTACAGTACAGTACAGTACAGTACAGTACAGTACAGTACAGTACAGTACAGTACAGTACAGTACAGTACAGTACAGTACAGTACAGTACAGTACAGTACAGTACAGTACAGTACAGTACAGTACAGTACAGTACAGTACAGTACAGTACAGTACAGTACAGTACAGTACAGTACAGTACAGTACAGTACAGTACAGTACAGTACAGTACAGTACAGTACAGTACAGTACAGTACAGTACAGTACAGTACAGTACAGTACAGTACAGTACAGTACAGTACAGTACAGTACAGTACAGTACAGTACAGTACAGTACAGTACAGTACAGTACAGTACAGTACAGTACAGTACAGTACAGTACAGTACAGTACAGTACAGTACAGTACAGTACAGTACAGTACAGTACAGTACAGTACAGTACAGTACAGTACAGTACAGTACAGTACAGTACAGTACAGTACAGTACAGTACAGTACAGTACAGTACAGTACAGTACAGTACAGTACAGTACAGTACAGTACAGTACAGTACAGTACAGTACAGTACAGTACAGTACAGTACAGTACAGTACAGTACAGTACAGTACAGTACAGTACAGTACAGTACAGTACAGTACAGTACAGTACAGTACAGTACAGTACAGTACAGTACAGTA
>MEHQ01003464.1:31617-50447 GCA_008828725.1 Saccharina japonica
AATCCCAAATAGTCAAAACGGGCCGTCATGAACTCGACAATGACATCGACATAACGCCCCCCCCACCCACCCACCCACCCCACCCAGCTTCCCCCCCAACACTCCACCCCCCGCCGCTGTTCTCGCCTAGAAAGGTGGTGGCTGTACGAGTAGTACCACTGCCCCTACTGCTGGCCCTCCTCGGGTTGTCATATACAAACTACTGTACGAGTACCACGTATACATTCCCTGTTTAGGTTGTGGCGTTCAAGTCTACTTTCTCCACGCACACTCGCTCGATACTTTCGATTGAAGCGTGCGACGATAGAGGTACTCGTGGCACGTTTTGACTGTTTTTTCTTTCTAAAAGACGGGGCTCCTTAACCCGATTCGCCCGTCTTTCGTGCTTGTGTTACGTACCATATTATTTTCCCTGTTTCGCTAAATTATTTCATTATACCCCCCCCCATACCACTCATATGACTACGGCCGTGCACAAAATGAGTACACCCCCCCCATATCACTCTTTTCCCTCTTTCGCTCAATTAATTCATTAATTATACTCCCCCACACCACGAACAACCTACCTAAAACAATATTATATATAATATATATATATATATGTATATATTTTCGAGCTGAGTGGGATAATTATAGCGTGCGTACTGCGGATTTGGCATGTACTATTTATTTAGTTATGAGATCATACGTCATTTAAACAGGCTATAAAATGAGGTGTGCGCGGACGAAAAATCAAACCACAGGGCAGGTGGATTGTTTATTGTTTTTTGGGAGGCGTTTTTCGTCGGGTTTCCTCCCAAAATCCGTTTTCGGGCGAGGCATGGAACTCCTCAAGCGACCATGGGCATCACAGAAAGGGGACGCTTAACCCATTCAGAACTCAAAAATAAACCCCACACAAATTTCAAGTAATTTGTCCCCAAAAACGGGGGACCAGTTCTTGAGGGGTCAAGGTAGGACGCATGCTACGATAGAGGTGCACCATCTTTTTTCGGAGGCTCCTCGCTTCAGGAGCTCTATTATACCCCCCCCCACGAAAAAAAAACTGATTTCGGACGTAAAAACAAAAGTACTATAATACGTATCGGATGAAAAATATTATCATGGCCTAACGATCCAACACAAAAAATAGTGCAACTCAAAAATGGAATTCCGTCGGTTTTGGGCCCTAAGGAGCCCGATCATTCAGAAAATATTTCAGCAAAAAGTGTCACTGGGACTACCTACCTCAATCGTAGTAGGCGTTATGACTCACACGTGTTTGTGGTTCATATTATCAGCGGTTTCTTTCGCCTCTCTCCTGCTTTTGGTGATAAGAATATTTGGAAAAACACGTAGTAATGACTAACGCCCAAATGTTGGAGGTGTCTCTACTAGGAGTAGGGACGGCGCTCTCCATCTCGAAAGGAGTGCGTGATCAATGGCCAAAATGACCAAGACAAGCAACAAATGAATACCCCCCCCGCCCTCCCCCCCCCCCCCCCTATTTTTGGTCAATGGTCAAATGACTTAAGGCAAGCAACGAATGCGTACCCCCCGCCCCCACCTCCCCCTCCTCCATCCTCCAACCCCCCCGTCCCGTCTCCTCCCTCACCTAGAGAGGTTGTTGTAGTATGTCGCAACGTCGGAGTGGTTCGTGCCCAGCATGCGCTCGCCGATGGCAAGAGCTGAGCGCTGCAACGGCTCCGCTTCATCCAGCTTGCTCTTTAGACCACAGGAACAAGAAGCAAGCGCGACACCGGCATGAACACAACACAAAAGCAGTTTCACCACGGAAGGGATAGACAGGGAGGGAGGGAGGGAGGGAGGGAGGGAGACAGAGTTCAAGAGAGGGCACATATATACATATAATAGCCAGGCATTACTTTGTACCACCCAGTCCCGAAAATATAACAGGCATTTTAATTAGATGTTAGTATGCAAAGCGTCCTTATATATCGGAACAGCGTGGTGTACATTAGCAAGATAAAACTACCTGGAAAGCTGGCAAGAACGTTCCAGCGCCAGGAAAGAAAATAACACCAAACAGCAGCAGCAGCAGCAGCAGCAGTGGTGGTGCTGCATGCGGCAAGCGCTGCGCCTGTTCTCCTCCATCGGCTGTCCCATCTTACACCCTCTTGCGGTGCATTTACGATATCGGTCCATACAAACCAGCATAACACCAAAACACAAACCAGACTGAAACAACACAAACAAACGAAAACACAACCAAAAATCAGCAAAAAGCCAAACCAACCCACGGGGCAAAAACTAAAAACCAAAGAGAAAAAGCAGTAAACGGCACTGACCTATATACGTATGCCTTGAGCGATACAAAAGCCAGCACCTGACGACAACCAAAACTTACACAACAAAAAAAAAATAAAAAAAAAAAAAAAAAATGAAACTCAGTCCACACGAAACGAAAAAAAATAAATAACACAAAAACACCCCCAAAACATAACGCACCAAAACCCAAAAAGAAAAAAATAAAAGGAAAAAAAAAAGGCGCTGACCTGTGCCTTGAAGTACCTCTGTCGGAGGTTGTTGAGGTACTGGCTACGTCTCCGCGTGCTCCGGGCCGTAAACCTTCACGCGATATCCCAGCGTCCCTTTTGGTTTTTCAGTTTTCCCAAACGGTTTGCCGTTTGCGGAGCGGGGGTGGGGGCGAGGGGGGGGGGGAAGGGCGTAAGAGCAGGCCGAGCACTCAGCAGCAATGACAACAACGAGCACAACAATGACAACAGCAATGGCATCAACAGCAACGCTATATATCAACGACGACAACGACGACCACAACACCGACGCTAAAAACGACGCTAACACTATTAATAACAGCAACAACAACAACAACAACAAAAACAAGCACCGGCAGCAGCAGCAGCTTCGGCAGAAGCTTCAACAGCACACCATATCGTCCTGCTGCTGCTATGGTCTAGACTACGTACCAGGTACGTATTGATACCTGGTGTCACTCTGTCCGGAAATATAAGGACGATGTGGCCTTCATGTTTTGTATCCCAACGGTCAGGGTGACACCAGGTATCAAATGATACCTGGTACCGGTACGTAGTCGAGACCACAGCAGCAGTAGCCCCATATCAAACCAATAGTCTACTGTTTGGGGTAATAATACCATAACAATACGACCTACTGCTTGCTGTTTCACTCACTGTCTGTGAAGAACCTCTGCCTCCTCTACTCTGTTGTCCGAAGCCAGGAGAAGCGCAAGGCTGTTCAGTCTCGTCGCCACTTCCGGGTGCTCCGCCCCCTGCGAATCCGCGCTCATCTGAAAAATGAAGAAAAAAAAAATGAAAAAATCAAAACATGAAAAAATGAAAAAAGTAGAAAGTGAACAAAAAACAAAATAACAAAACATAACACAGCATAACGCTACGTACTCGTAACTCAGGTAATTAATTAAAGCGATTTCACACACCCAGATGACGCACGCAACAATAGAGGTATAAGGTATACCTTTTTTTGGCATAAACAGTTTCGGAATGACGGGGGGTGCTCCTTATCTTAACCCAAAAATCGCCAGAAATTTGCTGTTTCGTTGCAATAAGTTTCATTTTTATATTTTTGGGGGCATGGGAATGTTCATCTGGTACGTACGTAGTACTTGAAGGTTTTCCTCAAAAATCAGTTTTTGGGCGAGAGGTGTTAGAGAGCTCCTCAAGTGACTATACCACCCTGAAGCTAAAACATGTGCACCTCTACCGTATTAATAGTAGCTAGCACGTGTCCATTACTAACCTCTTACACACAATATCAGGGGGGCACGAGGCCCTATGAAATAATTTCGTACCAGGTGGGTTTCCGTTTCAGATTTCCATTTACGTTTCCAAAGGATGGCAAAAAAAAACAGTACAACGAAAAAAAACACCGGCGTCATATGAATATGTAGCTCCAGCCAATATCTGAAGGACGGTCACAGCAAAACAAAGCAGGGAAAAAAGAAAAAAAGAAAAATTGGTGCGTACTGCTGTACAGCAGAAGGTATACACAAGAGCAACCGAAACGTCAAAAAAGCAAAACACGTCGTGACACACAGCAGATGAAAAAACACACAAAAACTGAAGAAGAAAAACAAAAAAAAACTACTCGTGCAAACACTTCTACTTTACCTGCAAAGCACGACGGAGCAGCGGCTCCGCCCCCTGGATGTCCCCCCTCCCCTTGAGCGCCAGGGCGAGATTGTTGAGCGCCATGGCAACTCCCTGGGCGCACGACATTTCGTGGAGATGGCCCTCCCCGAAACGGTTTTTGGCGAGCATCCATCGCCTTTCCGCATCGTCCACATTCTGCCGCGAAAAAACAAAAACAAAAAATGAGCAAAACCCATGAAAGAGAAAGAGGACAGAAGCACGATGTTAGGGACTATAAACTAAACGTAAGCAAAAACAATGAGCAAAATCATGAAAGAGAAAGGACAGAAGCACGATGTTAGGGACTAAACTGAACGTAAAGCAAAAACAATGAGCAAAGAGAAAGCACAGATGGGAGATGTTAGGGACTATGGGGCTGGGCGGGGGAAGGGGGTACTCCTGGAATGCACGGCCGTAGTCGTATGACAGTATACCCTCGCATCCCTACAATGCCGGGACGGAGCACGTTGGGTTTTCACAAAACGGGGGGGGTTCTGGCACGCGTGGCCGTAGTCGTATGATACGACCATAGAGCATCGCATCCCTACAAACAATGCCGGCATATGGGTATAGGAGATGAGGATAGGAGATGGCGATATCATAGGGGGGGGTAGGGGACGGCTGAAGGGTACATGGCAGCCGCTTCCCCGGGGGTGGGGGCCGTTCTGCCTTTGCCAGAGACCACGGCGTGGCCGCTGCAGGGAGATGCCAATGCAACGCGTGGGAGATGGATTACGTACCAGGTATGATACCTCGGGGGTCAGGAATTGTTTCCCCCCCCCCCCCTATAAATGGGTTGCCAACCCGTTGGCGTCGGTTGGCAACGACGCTGTAAAACACGCCACTCGCTGCGTGAGCTAGACAACCAGGGTGCCGTTTTTTTTTGTTTTTTGTTTTTTGGCGGTCACCCAAAGCTGGCGGTCGAGTATATCATTTGTGCGGGGTGGAGAACCTTTGCTCCGCACAAGGGAAATGGTCGTATCACGTAGTGTTAATATGGTAAGGCATCCGCGAGGCAGCTACATAGTAAAACCCATTGCTGTCTCCGGAAGTGGCCACACCAGAAACTAAATTAACTCATTGAAGCTGTCGTCCATATGCAAGTCCGCCTCAGAGGCGGTTCTTAGCAGGATGCAGGTCACCCTCCATGCGACTCGCCCAATACCTCACGGCGCTTCGCGCTTGGTGCAAGCAATGTCTGCCTGGTCGGTGAAAACCCAACGTGCTCCGTCCCGGCATTGTAGGGATGCGAGGGTCTATGGTCATATGACTACGGCCGTGCACAACATGAGTACGCACCCCAAAAAAAAAACTCCGTCTCGAAAGGGATGCGTGGTCAACGGTCAAATGACTAAGGCAAGCAACAAATGAGTACGCCCCCCCCAAAAAAAAACTCCGACGTCACTATTCATTGTTTATTTTCTCACTTTTATACTCGTACTCGAATAAACTCTGGGGTTAAAAGTTAGGTACCACTTTGACCGCAAATGTAAAGAGGATCCCAATGTCCAGGGACAAGACGGGTGATCTATACCAGTATGTATCTTCATTGGTGTACCCGAAACCGGCATAATCGAAAAAACTCAAAAAAAGCAAAACAAAACAAAGGGCCGAAAAAGAAGGAAGGAACCAGCCGGTAAATATATCGCCGCTTCGGCTCACCTGGCGCAGCAGCGGCTCCGCCTCGTTGAACTGCTCCGTGGCCTGCAGCAGTTCCGGCAGGATTCTCCGAAGGCCCATCCAGTCCTCCTTCACTAGTCGCGTCATCTCCACCTGCACGTCGGGCGTGAGGTTTCTAAAGAGAAGGTGAGGCGTAGTCCCTTCCGGGAGGTCAACGCCGCGGGCCCACTCGTACACCTCGTGACTGCGGCTGTTCAGCTCATAGAACTCTCGGAGGTGGACCTGTTCCAAAAAACACAAAAAACAACGAGGGAGCTCAAGTCAACAGAACACGACTAGGAGTTTCATATTTTGGGTAACGTTTACGCCAACCGAACACAACTGGGAGTGTTCTATTTTGGGCTACGTTCGCTAAAAATCAGATGGCCTGTAAATACAACGTGATATATAGGTCTGTTGCGATTTGACTGCAACTTGACTATCATACCGTAACTCCGCTTTGCACAGCCCCGTATTTTGCTTGCAGAACCCTCGTGTAGTTTGGGGTAATGTTTCGTCAAAATGGCCTATAAACACAAAAGTTGAGCCATGTATAGGTACCATCGAAGCCAAAATAAAAATAGATGAAGCCTAACTTGAGTAGCCACAGAGAGCGATACCTGGAACTTTCAACCAACAATAAGCCGATCGGGCGCTGGCACGCGAAAAAGTATGTTGCGAATTTTTGTGAAATGACTTAATTTGGCCTTGCAGAACCCAAATTTTTGCGGTACGTTTCGTAAACGTGGCCTATATAAATATGACGGTGATGAAAAAAAATCTGTTCCGATGTATGAAACGACTAACTCGGCCTTCCCAATTCGACCTAAGGAGCCGTCCAAAATATGTTATACCGTATAGACGAGTGTTCGTATATACTCCGGTCCAACAATATATCACAGGAAACAGCACGTTCACCCTCTTGGCAGACGGTAACTGTACCATAACACGCCTGGATTTGACACCAAACTACCACTGGTAGGTGGTATTAATAGCGTAGAACCCTCAGCCCTACCTACACCCTCGACACCTCACACCCCTGCCTTTTGCTTGACATACTCTCCTGACACCTTCATGACTCTGGTATATATACAGTAGTAGTCCTCGTCCAGCGGTACATGATGGAAACAGGACTTATAAATGGTCTGGGGCAACCTGGTAAAAGCCCCTTGCCCTAGAGCATCGGGCCACGTTGCCTACGCCGTCCATCTTCGACGGCGCGTGTCGGCACATCAAATTGAGCCATCTACCGTCCCAAATTAACCTCGGCGTCGAACAGCACGTAGCATGTTTCACTAATTTCCATGACCCACCTGCACTTCCACGTAGTGCGCCACCGCGGACGGGCGGAGGTTGACCTTGATATCCCTGTAGCCGCCCCTGCCCACGGCGGAGCTGCCGAAGCCGTTCTTCATCCTGCCGATGTGCCCGACCTCCGGGCACTTCTTGAGGCTGTCGGTCAGATGCCGCACCACCTCGGGAGTCTCGCAGATGACGGAGGTGCGCGCCATGTCCAACACCCTGCGGTTGAAGTTCAAGTTGCAGTTGAAGTTCCGGGTTATGTTCATGTTCGTGTTCAACTTCAACTTGGAGTGTTCATGGTCAAAACTCAACTTCAAGTTCAACTTTCAACTTCAAGTTCAACTTGCGGTGTTCATGTTCAACTTCAAATTGCAGTGTTCATGTTCACGTTCAACTTCAACTTGCAGTTCAAAAACTAAACATAGAACCTTATCTCACATGTCTGGTACAGGGGACAGCTACGTACGAAAACCATGTTACTTGCGCGTATTGAGGCCGTCCTTCAGACGCCTCCACATTATCGGGAGTCTCGCAGATAACGCGAGGTGCGAGCCTCTATATGTCAACTACCACCGTGCGGTTTCAATGGCAACTGCAGTTGAAGTTTCAAATTG
The DNA here is from genome assembly GCA_008828725.1 of Saccharina japonica. NCBI lineage: Eukaryota > Phaeophyceae > Laminariales > Laminariaceae > Saccharina > Saccharina japonica. The sequence continues at coordinate 39,323 of MEHQ01003464.1, forward strand.
CAGTTGAAGCTCATATATATTCAAGTTCAACTTGCAGTTCAAGCGTAACAAATCAGATCGTTTCAGGGTGGACCGCTCTGGGACCCTTGTAAGGGATGTGAGGGATAGAAAGGATATACGTATGGGATATAAGTGATAGATGGGATACAAGGGACAGCGAACAACACAAGGGTAACTACAACTACTGTTGCCGCCATCAGCAGTCCGTTCACGACCAGCATGAGCACCGAACAGCAGCACGGGTAGAGTGGTAGAGTCGTGTTGCGCCCGTGCCGTGCGCGTCCTCGCGTTGCAATCATCGCAACCATCGTAACTCCGACACCAACCATTATATGGTTAACGTCCGACAATCCCGCAGTGGCCGCTGCTGTAACAATCATCACTGTTTTCGTCAATTCTCCCCTCTGAAGTGCCAAGATGGTCAAGTACTGGTACAGGGTACGTAGAAGTCTTCCAGTTTACTACACGTATGGAGGCCGTGCGCCAGATACACATGTGTGTATATATAGATGAGTTGCCTATATATGGCAGGCCCTACTCCGCACACTGCAACACTGGTTGAATCCCATCTATGCCAAGCGATTTCACAGGCGCTAAACGTAGCGTGCAGGCGGCACTACTCAACCGGCACTATAGAGGGACGACCGCTACCTACGCACTTCCTCGCTGTAGTCGGCACTATACACACCGCACACTGCCACACTGGTTAAAAAATCCCATCTGTGCCAAGTGATTCCACAGGCACTATAGCACTAACCAACCGGCATCGTAGAGGCACTATAGCGAGCAGCCGGCACTATTCAACCCGCACTATAGAGGCACTACAGGGTGCAGCTGGCACTACTCAACCAGCACTTATAGAGGCACTATCGCGGGCAGCCGGCACTGCCGAGCACACTGCCACACCGGTCAATCCCATGTGTGCCAAGCGATTGCACAGCCACTACATATAGCGGACAGCCGGCACTACCAGCACTTATAAGAGGGACCACAGCAACCAGCCGGCACTATTCCACCCGCACTATAGAGGTATTGAGTATTTACCTTCGCACTTCCCCCTTGTAGTCGTTGACGGCCTTGCGGTTGATGCTCTCCTTCTCCTTCACCGGGACAGACCGCACCCACAGCCCGGGCGTGCCGTGGGCCAGACCATCCATCATGGTGTCAAGGGCGGCCTTGGCACGAACGGAGTCGGCGTAGTGCACATCCACCGAGGTCGACTCGTTCGGCTGCCTGTTAATATGAAAAATTTCGAAAATGAAAAAAAAAGAAACAGCATCATAAGAAATGAGAAATAAAACAATAGATCAAGAACAAAAAAAAAAGGAAAAAAAAAAAGGAAAAAAAAAAAGACGAAAACGAAAACGAAGACGAAAAAAGAACAAGCGAAACGGAGCAAGAAAACATTGGTACGAAATAAGAAACGGAGCAAGAAAACAAGGAACAACAAATTGAAGAAGCAAAAGAAAACCAAGGCTTCAGACGAAGACCGCATATGAACAACCCAAAGAAAAGAAAAAAAATGAAAAAGCTAAAAACAAAAACAAAAAAACGAAACTGAACGAACGTCTTACAATAACTTAATGACCACAAGGAAAAAACTAATGGTACCGTGAAGAAACGAATCGAAATAGAGAAAAAAAAAAAATCGAAAATAATCGGAATCAGAAATCAACCAACGTGCCCTGGGTATCACCACGCAGTTTGTGAAGTTCATGAAGCTGAGTATAAACGTGTCGAGTATTCACCAGGTCGAACTTACAGCTGAAGTATATACAGGCATTAATTTTGCAAAAAAAAAAAAACGAAATTATAGGCGTATGATATAATATGTACATTGAAACGAATTGAGAATGATGACTACTCGTGTAGATAATTGAGAAACGCATCGACATGAAAGAAGAAAATCAGTCAGGCGTGAAACGTAGCGAGAAACGTATACCAGGTACTGCATACAACGCAATACGCAAGTATTCTTAACTCGTAAACACAGAAACAACCCAGCGAGAAAAAAAAAAAAAAAAAAAGAGAGCAAAACGTAGCGAAAAGAAAGGCAAGACAAGAACATAAAAAGATGTGAAAAAAAAAGGAAAAACACAAGCACGAAAAAAAAATGAACAGAACCAGAAGAAGGGACAAAGGGACAAGAAGACAAGATAAATAACTAACGAACAGTCAAAACATGAAACACTAAAAGAAAATAACAGGAAACACTTTTTGTTTCTAAACGGATCAGATACGACCGGTTTTGGTATACCAGGCAAAACACAACAATAATAGGAACAAGGCATGCTTACGGGGGGGTACTCATGTCGTGCATGGCCGTAGTGTTATGATCATAGCCCCTAGCATCGCTACAATGCCGGGACGGAGCACATTGGGGTTTTCACCAACCAGGCAGACATTGGTTGCTTGCATCAAGGCGCGAAGCGAAACGTGAGGTGTTGGCGAGTCTGCATGAAGGGTGAGCTGCATCCAACCTACTAAGAACCGCTTGTGAGGCGGACTTGAATGTGGCCGACAGCCTCCAATGAATTCATTCGATTTTTGATGTGGCTGGCCACTTCCAGAGACGGCAATGGGTGAGTGGGGGGCGAGGGGGTACTCGTCTGTTGTTTGCCTTAGCCATGTAACCATTGACCACGCATCCTTTTCGAGACGGAGCACCGTCCATACCCGAGAGGGGTAAAAAGGGGGGAAAAAAAGACGTAAAAACGTAAAAACGTAAAAAAGTAAAAAAGTGAGAATATCGTAAAGGGCGTTTTTATGTGCGTGTGTTTTGTCACCTGAGCACGATGTTAGGGTCCGCCAGCCCCTCCGCGACGCCAACGCTTTCCAACTCAGAGAACTCCGGCCGCTTCCTGAGGCGAACCTGTTGCTGATCACACAACGCCTCGTAGCCGCGTACAAAGCCCGCCTGGCGGAACAGAAGAAAGTAGGCAGTAGCACCAGCACCAGCACCAGTACCAGCACCAGCAATAGCAGCAGCAGAGGAAGCAGCGAATAGTAGCAGCAGCAGCAGAAAAGGAAGCAGAAGAGGAAGCAGCAAACAGCAGCAGCAGCAGTAGCAGAAGAGAGAGAGAAGAAATCAACCTCTGATCGTCGCGCACAACTGCTGTAGCATACACATACTAATACTTGGTGGACCCGAAACAAATGAGGTTGGTGACGCCAGCAGGCGCCTCTCTCCCGCTCAAAGGCCGCTACATATATATATATATAAATATACATCAACAAACATATGCACGCATTTAGCAGTTAAAACTACTGTACTGACGACATCAATGTGGGGCGGACGCCCCAGGCAGGTTAGGGTATTGTGTCCACAAAGGGAGCGCAGTCGGTACATAGGGCTAAGCATCTGATTTCCTATTTGCCTTCATCAAGACCGCGAACCCTCTACCCTGCCCTACTGCCGCATGCAGCGTTTTTTTCGTACACTAATATCAAGTATTTTTTGTCTCCCTGAACAAACAAAAACATGCGTGCAGTTCGTTATATAGGAATTAATACCGGGTCATCTTTTCCACATCAATACTACGTGTACGAAGAATATATGATATGATCATAAAACTTTTGTGCCATCTTTATACATAGCGGGTGCATATTTACCTGCTCGTACTTGACCAGGTGCAGCTTGGCCTCTCGCTCTACCTCCGACATCGTCTGAAAAAAAACAGAGAAAAAAAAAAAAAAAAAACGGAGCAAGGGAGACAGAAGAGAAACATACAGAGAGGAAAGCAGATAAAAAGAGGGGAGGGATGAGGGCAAGAGGGAGAGGGGACACGGAGGGAGAGACAGAGGGAACGGGGAAAGGAGAGAGGGACGGATGAGCGAGAGGGGGGGGAGAGAGGAGCAGAGAAAGGGAGGAGGGGAGGGCGGGCGGGAGGCAGGCAGGCAGGGGGGCCCACAATGCAATCGCGGTTTAGAGATAAGCGTACTCGTTACCATCAGCATAAACGAAAGCGTTAGCAACGGCACTACAGCGAAATCATTAGGGTCGAGCGAAAAAGTTTGAAACCGTGAGCCCAAGGAACGGCGAAAAATACACGACCGGGTGTCTGTCGTCGAATTAGGCTTGCCACCTTATCATCAGTCATGGCAGAAGAGGCCAATCACGTCGTCGATTAGATTTTAATAGTCTATGCTGCCACCTCAGCCACAGGAGGTCAGTCTCCCGCACACCCACCCACTCACCCACCCATCCACCCATTATCCATGGAACAGTAAGACATTCTCCTATCCTAGCCCATCACCTCCGCCTCCGGCATCGGAAACAACAAGATTCGAATTGTCGAAAAGGAGAGATATATGTTTCCGACCGCTCTTGATCCAGTCGCAACCGTGATCCAATTGACCGCGTGTGTGTACGAGTATGGTGTGTGTGTTGCGCGCGTGTTTATTTGTGCTTTGTCGACACAAAATGTTATAAATGCGTCAGCTAGTATATATGATACGAGTTCGGCGGATTGATTTGAGTGGCTGAAACATACGCAACTTTGAAACCAGTTTGTGTTTTTCAGTGTTTCAAGTGTGTCCATCCATCCCTTGAGTGTGCTTTTGCGTCGGTTCTTCACACACGACGAACCCTTTGTGAACCACTTTTGTTTTACCGAAACAGAACAAATACCCTGGTACTGGTATATAATGTATGAATAGCTGGTATATCGTATGGCATAGCTCTCGAAGCACTGCATGCACTCATCCTGCATCTGCAACATACGGAAGGTATCTGTCACAAGCTGAAGAGATTTGATCTTAATGGTTTAGGGAGTCAGAGCCTCTCACGAGCTGACCGGGTGAGAGATTGCCGGGTTCAACGTTGAGTAGGCGTTGATTTATTGCTGGCTACCCCCCCTATGCAGAACCACTACTGTCGTATGGGAAAGCTAGCCTGACGAAGATCGGGAGAACATCGTGAACGCGCGTCTGAAGGGGCAAGGATTTTCATTAATTCTTGCCTATAAGGATGGGGACAGAGATCTGCCATGCGCTTTTCGGCCGCAAAAAGAAGAAGATATCTTAGTACCTGGTATATAGCATATACCGGTATAATGTATGTATATATTACGTAAGCACATATAATATACTTCGTACATATATATTACGCAGCACTGGTCCCTCTATAGTGTCGGTATACGCCAGGCAACAGTACGGGCACTATATATATCGGCAACCGGCACTATACACTCCACACACTGCCACACTCGTTAATCCCATGTGTGCCAAGCGATCTCACAGGCACTATAGCGGGCAACCGGCACTATAGAGGGACCCCCTACTGCTGTACAAAGAAAGGCCGGTCACCGGACAACGAACGAACACACCAACGAACAAACGGGCCGAACACCAGAGGTCTGAGCCCCACCAGCCCTCAGGGTACTGGTGGCTGGTGGCGGTCTGAAAGGACTGAGTTCCACCAGTCCGAAGGGTACGAGAAGCCAAAAGGACTGGTACCCGGAGGACTGGTACTCTGACGACCTTTGCAGAAATCTGAAACAAATTGAAGCGATCTACGGTATGGGGCACCAGTAAGGGTCCCCCAGTAAGCCGGTGATGTGCATATATGATATGTGCCAGAGCACTATTAATATCACCGCCTTGTAGGGGAAAGTCGCCTTATTCATTCCAGTTGAAAAGCACCATTCCCCAGTCACGCCAGGCGATTTTGACCGCCTTACATCGGGATACCGCACTCCTTTCTCATACCGCCTTATTATGGAGGGGACGGACCCCTACACGACCTGCCTGAAGCATATATATTTTTTGGCTGTCAAAATTTCTTGTTTTTCTGGAATAACGGGCGCGGGGCTCTTCATTCAGCTCAACAAATACCTGACGTATTTTTTTCAATTTTGTAAAAATACCCACGGCTTCGGTTTGTATTTCAAAATTTTCAATACGTTTCGTCGTACACCTATCGTATATATATAAGTGAAGGGGGGCTGTTCATTGGGCCATCCGTTCCTTTTGTTTCGTCCTTCGCAAGCCTGGTTTTCAGGGCGACCTATATCATTTTTCGTTTCAACCAAGGCGCTAACCGCCTGTAGGGGACCTTTAACCCCAACCCCTATAACCCAACCCTACCGCAATGGCTGGCTGGTGGTATGGCACTCCCCACGGAATGCCCACGGGGGCAGGCATTCATCAAAAAGTAAACATAATGTCGATCGTCGTTATTTTTATAAGGCATGTACAGCAGCAGTATAGAGAAGAGACATAAAGCTCCTCAACCCCTTCGGCACACCCCCCTTTTAACCCCTCACTGGTCCCTCATATTTGGGTAGAACTACTTGGAACTAGTGTGAGATATGTTTTTCAGTTCTGAATGGGTTTGTATAGAGACCAAAAAGCAACGACAACTTTTTCGGTTGTAATCAACCACCGCCTGCGAAGAATGGCGTAAGCACCCAGCAACAGTCAGCAGCTTATACAGTAGTACGGGTAGGGTCCATATTGCCTGCACCCGCGCCGTATAAACATATAATACGACTCCATACACTACGACTCCCTGCATTGTGACCCAGCGGACACCAATTTTTGCACCAGGTATATATATATTATATATATTATCACTCCCCCTGCCTGGTCGGTGAAAACCCGACATGCTCCGTCCCGGCATTGTAGGGATGCGAGGGTCTATGGCCATACGACTTCGGCCATGCATGAAAATGAACCACCCCCCCCCCCCCCAGTCACGCCACCAGTGGCCGTCGCCGTACTCGCCGCTTTTTATCGTCAAAACAATAATCCGTATAGGTTTCAAGAGGAGGGGCCTCATGAAAAATACTTACCATCACTCTAACCCGGAATATAAGGAACGTTTATATAGTAACATGTAATTGAAATGGTGCTTATATTCCGGGTCAGAGTGGTACTACTGCTACTGCTATACCCCTACCGAGGCATACGCCATCATTTCAGCCGAGGTCATAAGCACCATTTTTGAGCTTTTGGTGACTACGTACGTAGTAGCTGCATTGTCTGTTCCCGTCGGTATCCTCCGGTCGCCATTGCCACTCGCGTGACCAACCTACCTAGCAATTTTTTATTTTTTTTTCCATCCCATTTATTATCTTCGCTCGCCCTTTCTTTTCTCTCTTATTAATAGTCGTAACTCAGATCCGGGGTCACCAAGTAGGCTCTTCCCTTCCCTCCCCACTATGGCACGTGCCTTGCATTTTTATCGCGAGAAGATTTCAGCAATTTCTTCCCTCGTCGACTCTCGTCGAAATGGCTACAATCCATGAAGGTATATTCTTCAAAACAAAAGCCTAAAATGCTATTGATAGAATAAGAGTACGAACCAACACGCTTCATTATCACTTGCAACAAACCACGGGTTGCTACGTAATACAGGGGACCATAATAAAAAAGGGACGTACGGTACACGTACACACAAAAACCTATGTAGTTACCTATTTTTACCAACAATATTTAGTGCTATTTACTACTATAGGTCCTCCGTAAATATTGTAATATAGTCTCGCGGAACGTTTTCCCTGTCTCCAATATAACCCTCGCGCCTTTTTTGTTTCGTGTTGTTTTGTTTGGTCGTCGTTGCCGTCCTTTTTCCAGCTCATAAACTCGTGGGCGTTTTTACCCACAGCAGTCGGCGACTTCTCTGCACAAGCCGTGCTCACAGGTCACAGGTATCTACAGCAATACATACTTAGGTTATTTCTCGCACAGTGGGCTCAGCATTCGCACGTCTTTACTACTGCTGTTCATTTTTTTTTCTTCTCATCGTCAATACTTGAAAGAACTTTCTATATTTGAAAATAAAAACTACGTAGGAGGAACAACAAAAAAACAGCAGCTGTGCCGATCGAAATTGTTCCTCGAAAACTCATCTTCTCAAGTTGTGTGCCATGTTCCCGATCGCGCGTACTCGTACTGCAAGTACGGGGGTGTACTCGTAAGTAAGTTTTGTAGTGGTCCAACAGAATCTGCCAGTTTTCGTGCTAAAGACACTCAGCTGCTCGTACGGTATCGCGGCAGTAGTGGTCCCTCTATAAATGTCAGTGTGTACCAGGCCAATACACCGGCAAAATTGCGGGCACCGGCGTTATTTGGCACACTGCTACACTGGTTAGTCCCAACAGCTGTGCCGAGCGGTGTAAGCGGCATTATATCGAGCACCGCCAATACACCGGCATTATAGCCGGCTTATATCGAGCACCGCCAATACACCGGCATTATAGCCGGCACCCGCGTTATTCTCCCGCACACTGCCACAATGGCTGATCCCAACTGCTGAGCCGAGCAATGCCAGCGGTGTTATATAAATACTAAACCGGCACTATAGAGGGACACCTGCTATTTGATACCAGGTCTCAGGAACCAAGCCATGTCAGCGGCATTATATAGGGCACCGGCAGTACAGAAAACCGGCACTATATACGAGAGACACCTGCTATTTGCCATCAGGTATCAAGCAGTGTCAGCGGCATTAGATAGGGCACTGGGATAACAAAAAACCGGCATTCTAGACGGACACCTGCTGTTCGATACCAAGCGCTGTCAGCGGTATTATATGGGGCACCGGCAATGCCAAACCGGCACTATAGAGGGACACCTACTGTTTGATACCAAGTACAATGCGATGTCTGCGGCATTATTAAAAAAAATAAAAAACAACAGCTGTGAGCTCGAGGATTTCGTCGAAGCTCATCTTTGCTAGCTGAGTGTAATTAATACTTCGATCGCGCGTACTTACGGATCTTATATGTCCTCATGTAGGGTGTACATCCCGTATGAGGGGGACACAATCTGAGGCTGTAGATTTCAGGAAGTGTGTGTCTTTTTGCGGGGGGGAGAAATAATTAACGTAAATTAAAATTAAACTTAAACAGTCTGAAATAAACATACCAGGTATACTACACGTAGTGTTCCGACGAGTTGACGTGATACAGTGGGTCTACTATGAATAGCGCAAGCCACCTGTCGTCGTTATATACCTGTATGGGGTATTTTTATCGTGCGTACTCTGGTTTTTACGTTTACTACTTATTTGTTTTTGGTCCAGAATACTATATATCTATATTGTTGTTATGTAGAGCACCGGAAATCCTAAACCGGCACTACAGAGGGACACCTAATGTTTGATAGAAGCTTGTTTACCCTCAGCGCGCTCTTCTGGACAAAAACCCTTGCAATTTTCACTGCTGGTCGATTTCATCCATTTTTTTGGTAACACAGCAGTACGTACAGCAGTGGGGGCTGTACAAGGCGGCACGAATCAGGCGACCGCTCGATACAAGGCGGTCAAAATCGGCCGTCATGACCGGAACAATGCACTTACACGGTGGAATTAATAGTGCGGCCACCCGATACAAGGCGGTCACAATCGGTGCATCGGTGCACTATATATACCGCCTTATATAGGCCCCAGGCCCCACTACTGCTGTACGAGTAGTCGATTATTTACCAGGAACTCCGAATATATGTACTGCTGTGAAGGGTGGTCAAACGCTGCCGTGGAAATACGCAAAACGAAAAAATAAAAAAACGGAGATGTTCCGTATGACCGGCATGGTGAAAAGCGGAAGCAAAACAAGGTTGCGCACAAATAAAATATCGTATCAAGCAGATCGAATACCGATTTAATTATCTAGAGAATTCGGAGGCAGACAAATCCCTGACTAATGAAGCAGACATATACCTGACTATATGAGCAGACATACCCCTGACTATATGAGCAGACATATCCCTGGCTGTATGATCTGTACGACCTAGATCATGCATGTCGGGTAAGATCTGTGTGACACAGCTCTTGCACAAAATCTTATAACGACAAGTGAACGACCTACTTCAATACTCGTACATGATCTACATGGTGATCTGTCCTTTAGTATAATATGTATGTGTGAAAAGCTTGGGAGCGTGCAACGAGCAAAAATTGGGATAGCTGCACTGCAGAGAGCATCGCATGTATGGCGGGGGGCATGTGTGCGTGGGAGCAAAGCCACGACAGCATACTTAAGCAGCTGGTTAACAACATTACCATTCCACGAAATAAAAAGCTAGCACCACCACGAACAACAACGATAACACGTATATATATACCAGGTGGTATGATATCATAAAACAACAATATCAAACACCATAACGACACCAACACCAACACTACCAAAACCACCATCACCAGCAACAACACCAACACCACAAACCACCAACAAACAATAACCAAAATACGGGGGGGGGGGACCCAACACCAACAGCACGAACACCCTCGAACCCAGCCATAAAATTCTCACACACAGAAACACACCAAAAACAAGAAACCAAACATAAACACCCAACAAAAATTAACCCCTACCTCTCCATCTCGACAGGGATGCATGGGTCAATGGTCAAGTCACTGATGCAAGCAGCAAATGAGTGCACCCCCCCCCCCCCTTGCCCCCACACAAAACATCCTTCAAACACTCCGAAAAAATACAAAACAAACACACAAACACTCAAAAACACCTCAAAACCCCCAACGAAACCTCCCAATCCCTGGTCGGTGAAAACCCGACATGCTCCGTCTCGGCATTTTAGGGACGCGAGGGTCTATGGTCCTACGACTACGGCCATACGTGAATATCGAGTGCACCCCACCCCCCCCCCCCCAACCGGCGGCCCCGCCCCCTGCCCCCCACCCCCCCCTCCCCCCCCCCCCCCCCCCGGAGCGCCTCGATCACCTTCTCCCTCTCCCTCGCGTCCGCAAAGGTGCTCCCCCCCGCCGAGCTCCCGCCTCCACGGTCAGTGCTCCCCCCGCCCATCCCCGACCCCCCGGCCCCAAAGCCTCCGGCACTGGCGGTAGCAGACCCCGCCGCGTCCCCCGCAGGCCCCTGGGTAGGCGACGCCGCGGAAGTCACTAGAGCTCCCCCGCCGGCGGGGTCCACCACGGCAGTCGAGGCGAGCTGGCGCTGCACCCCTGCGGTGTTGTTGCCCTTCACGCTGCCCCAGCCAGAGACGGTGGATGCTGGGGACACGACGCTGCTGGTACTGGTCACCAGGTTGCGCGCCAGCAGCGGCGGGTTGACAGCCTACGACGAGGGAGTTGAAATAAGACGGGAATGGGAGGGGGGTTAGGGGTGGGCTGGAGTGGGGTGGAGTGGGGTCGAGGAGGGGGGGG
>MEHQ01003464.1:50525-170405 GCA_008828725.1 Saccharina japonica
GCCGCCCCCTCTTGCCCACGCCCAGCGTAGCCAGCGCTGCCAGCGTTAACACCGCCCGCCCCCCTCCCCCCCACCCCGCCGTCTTCGTCCGGGGACACTACCGCCGCGGCTGCTGCTGCCGCGGCCGCCGCTGCGGACGCCGCCGCCGCCGCTGCCGATGCAGAAGCTGCCGAAGAAGCCGCGTTCGAGGCCGTCATCGCCACCGCGTCCCCGGCCTCCGACTCTCCTGCAACTCCCCCGTCCCCACCGCCCCGAGGAGCCGCTGATGCCGCCGCTGTCCCTGCTCCTCCTGGTGCTGCTGCTGCTGCTGCCGTTTCCACCGACGAACCGGGTTCACCAGCCGGGGGGGAAACCCCCGCAGCGTTCGTGCCAGTCATGGTGGTAATAGTGGGGGTGGTGGCGGCGGCAGTGGTGGTGGTGATGGTGGCGGGGTTTCCATCCGCGGCCGGGGAGGCGGTGCTGACGGTGCCGCTGTTTCCCGCGGGGACGAGCATGTTGCGGAACTGCTTCAGGGCTTTCGCCTGCCCCTTGAAAGCGATGCGGATCTCGATGTCCTTGCCCATTAGAGTCACGCTCTCCTCCGACGGGGTTTCGTGCACCTGGGGAGGGAATGGCACCCAGGGGGGGGGGGGGGTACTCGATATTCATAAGCGGGGGTACCGGATATTCATGGGAGGGGTGTACTCGTTATCATGCATGTCCGTAGTTGTAGGGAGGTGGGGTGGGGTTGGGTTGGAGAGGGGAAAGAAAGGGGGGTACTCATGTCATGGCATGGGCGTACAGTAGTCGTATGACCATAAGACCCTCGCGTCCCTGCAATGCCGGGACGGGGCACGGAGCACGTCGAGGTTTCACCGACCAGACAAAGACATACATCCGCTTGAACCAAGCCCAAAAGCAAAACGTGAGGTGTTCGGCGAGGGCCGCATGACGGGGGGTATAAGCTGCAAGCCTACTAAAAAAAATCGCCCGTGAGGCGGAACGGGTGGGGTTATGTTGAGATGGGCTTTCAACCTCTCAAGAACTGCAAACATCTTTTTTACTACATACTACTTGGAATTAGTGTGGAACACGTTTTTTCGGTAGTGTAGGGGCTAAGTAGGAGGTTAGGGGTGGGGGTCGAGTCGGGGATAGGGTAAGGTTAGGGCGGGTAAGGGTGGGAGCTGGGGTGGCGTTTGCGCCAATTATACCCCAGTGAACAAACGCATCTGACATAATAGTTTCAAACAGGTTTGTTGTCACCTCTGCTCGGCACGAGGGCCGGGGTCCGATAGATACCCCGGCCGGTTCACACAACAAAAAAAGTGCAGAGTAGTGTGTGCCATTCTTTTTCATCATGTCGCGGAAAGTGTGGGAGTTAGCAAAAAAAAAAAGTAAACGATGAGCTGTGGGAATGCTGAGAAACCTTCTGCACGATACAAATGAACGCAAGTGCTGGGGGGGGGACACCTGCGACCACGGCTACTACTGTTACTACTGCTATAGTACAGGAGGCCGATGAGGGCAAAACTCTCCCACAAGTTGATCTAGAAGAACACCAGTAATGGTTGAACAACAACAACAACAACAACAACAACTACAACAACATCTACCGTGGTATTCATCCTTTCGTAACCAAGGCCTTCATCGGCGAGCAACAACAACCACAGCGCAGCACAACACAACATAACACATGACAACAAGACACAAACACAACAAAAAACACCAACGAACCCAACAAACGTCACCCCACTCTATATAAACGAAAACCAGCTCACAAAAAAAAAAAAAAAAACTCCCCCCCCCACCTCCCCCCCCCAAATAAAAAATCCCACACACACAATACACACATAACTTCACAGAGCGAGAATCACGACCTCGTCCGTCGATACCCCCCAACCACACCCGTTGGGCCGGACGAAAAGCCTTCCCCTCTGCCCCTGCCCTTCTTCCCTCCGCACCCCCGCCACCCCACCCCGTCCGTCACCATGTCGCCCCCCCGCATCCATTCGCAACTGGGACCGCCCACGCCGCCGCCCCCAACGCGACCAGCCTCCGCCAAGCCCGCCGCTTCCCCGGCTCCGCCATCACCGTTACCGCCCCCTACCCCCTTCGACATCGCGACAGACACCCCCCCCGGGGCTGCCTCCCCCTGCTTGCCCGACGCCCAGCGTAGCCAGCGCTGCCAGCGTTAACACCGCCCCCCCCCTCCCCCCCACCCCGCCGTCTTCGTCCGGGGACACTACCGCCGCGGCTGCTGCTGCCGCGGCCGCCGCTGCGGACGCCGCCGCCGCCGCTGCCGATGCAGAAGCTGCCGAAGAAGCCGCGTTCGAGGCCGTCATCGCCACCGCGTCCCCGGCCTCCGACTCTCCTGCAACTCCCCCGTCCCCACCGCCCCGAGGAGCCGCTGATGCCGCCGCTGTCCCTGCTCCTCCTGGTGCTGCTGCTGCTGCTGCCGTTTCCACCGACGAACCGGGTTCACCAGCCGGGGGGGAAACCCCCGCAGCGTTCGTGCCAGTCATGGTGGTAATAGTGGGGGTGGTGGCGGCGGCAGTGGTGGTGGTGATGGTGGCGGGGTTTCCATCCGCGGCCGGGGAGGCGGTGCTGACGGTGCCGCTGTTTCCCGCGGGGACGAGCATGTTGCGGAACTGCTTCAGGGCTTTCGCCTGCCCCTTGAAAGCGATGCGGATCTCGATGTCCTTGCCCATTAGAGTCACGCTCTCCTCCGACGGGGTTTCGTGCACCTGGGGAGGGAATGGCACCCAGGGGGGGGGGGTACTTCATATTCATGCATGGCCGTTGTCGTATGACCATGACCATAGACCCTCGCATCCCTACAATGTCGGAACGGAGCATGTCGGGTTTTCATCGACCAGGCAGACATTGCTAGCACGGCGGTTTACTGATGTATCATGCATGGCCGTACATAGACCCTCAATCCCTTCCGAGACGGAGCACAAGGGGTGGTGTACCGATTTGTCACGCATGGCCGTAGTCGTGTGACCATAGCCCGCTCTTCGCACCCCTGCAAGGCCGGGGCGGAGCACGTCGCTTTTTCACCGACCAGACAAAAACACTGCTTGCGCCAAAGCGCAAAGCGCGCCGTGAGGCATTCGGCGAGCCGCCATGAATGGTCAGCCGCATGGCCGGGACGGAGGGGTGGTCGCGAGGTGGCGGCGAGGGCTGTAGAGGAGACAACCTGTGTTTCTTCTATCGGGACAGGATTATTTTTTTGCCTTATTTAGTCACCACCGGGAGGCGAGATTTCAGGGAAATGAATGAAACCACCATCATTATAAAGATCACACGTTGGCTCAGCTTCGACTAAAATGGTTGAGTTATACTTGGCATTAAAGCCTGAACCCTGACCCAAAAACCCTAAAAGCCTTGACACCGACAGCCTGGGAAATTTCTTCGAGACCCCTGGGAAACTTATCAAGACCCCTGGGAAAATTCTCAAACCAAAATTATGAGGAATAAAGATGTAATGAGGGAGTTAGTGTGGACTACAGTATCATATCAATCAACCATTATGTCGAACTCTGGCCAAGCCGTCAACATAAAACACTGGTGGGGGTGTTAATGTGTTAATAGCCGTCATGGCATACGAGGCGCAAACGGGCGCCATCGTGCGGTTCATTTCTGGCGGTGGGCCATGCACTTTGGCCCACCCGGTCGCTGTCGCTCGGGTGGTTGGTCGCTCGGTGGTAAAAAACCATCCCGCCAAAATCACAAAACAAAACACTGCTGGCAGCTCGCAGTGCTGAATAGCGGTGTCGAAAGTTCCGATATATATACGAAGTACTACTTTAGTGGGTAGTATCTCTATATCGTGGTTTCGTGATCACAGAGCTTGTATACCTCTAGGATGAAGAATCGGCACGGACACTGGGTGTGCTAGACGTCGTATGAACACTGGGTTTGCCGGGTGTCGATGAGTAGAAAGAAAAGAACGGTTTAATGTGACGGGTGTCGATGAGCAGAAAGAAAAGAACGGTATAATGTGAAGAAAAAAAACACACACACAGCAGTGTGAGAACCAACATCATCAGCATCAACAATCACTGCTGCTGTTACTGCTGTGCGTGCGTACCTCCAGCAGCTCGTCGAGCGCTAGCTCGTGGTCGACTCCTCCCTTCTCTGACTTGACCACCAGTGTCGTCCCGTCGGGCGACAGCCTCAGGTGACGCAGCCGGGTCGACACGAACCTGTCTCGCCAAAAAAAAAAAAAAAAAAAAAAAAAAACAAACAAACAAACAAACAAACAAACAAACAAACAAACGAAGACAGACAAGCACAGCAAAGAAAAGTAAAGCGAATATTAATATGAATAGTCGAAAAGCACGTTTCGATCGGCGTGTAAAAAAAGAAAGGCCAACAAACGGGCAAAAGCACAAACGAGCAGAAACACACGAGGGTACTTAGACAAACCAGCAGAAGCAGCAAGCGAGCAATCACAAAAAACAGACGAACAGACGAACAGACAGACGAAAACATCCGCAGAGAAGAAACAAAGAAACAAAGCTTAGGAGACGATCGCGCAGCACCGAGAAACAACCCGAACCGACACGGGGTGTAGCAACAACAGCAAACAACGACAGCATCAATACCATCACCACCAACACCACTAACACCAACACCACCACCAACACCAACATCACCAACACCACTATTAATAACACCAACACTATCAACACCCCCATCGCCACCAACACGTCCGACAACAACACCAACAACCTCCAACCCCTCCCCCAACCAACTCCCGCCTTCACCCCCCCCTACCCCCCCCCTCGCCCCCACCCCTCCTTCTCTTACGTTCGAGGCAGCGCAGCAGGTTCCGGCTCCGGCACCTGCTCGCCCTCCTCCCAGCTCGACGCGACCCTCCGCGCCATGATCCAGGTCCGCTCCCCCTCGTTCTCCCTGCCCGGCGTGGGCGCCGCAAGCATCTCGTCCTGCCCCGGCAGGGACCGGAAGGGAGGGGCTTCGCCGGTCAGTCCCGCCGCCGTACCCGCCGCTGCCGTACCCCCCGTCAACGAAACGCCTTCGTTAGGGCCTCCAGAACCCGCGTCCAAGCTGGTGCTCCTATTATATGATGTTACACGTAGTGGTAAAAGCGGGGATAGGGGAGGGCGGGGGAGGGGAGAGGAGAGGCGAGGGGAGGATATGGGGGTAGCGAGGAAGGGGTAAGGGGGAGAGGGGAGGGAGGGAGGGCGGCCGGGGGGGGGGGGGGGGGGTGGCCGGGGTACTCATTTATTTGTGGCTTTTATTTGTGGCTTGCTTCAGTCATTTGACCATTGGCCACGCATCCCTGTTGAGACGCAGCACCGTACCTACTCCTACTAGAGACACCTCCGACACTTGGGCGCTCAATACGTTGTTTCCATGTATTACATTGATTTTTGCTTCGCTACTCCTATGTCTCCCCTTCCTGTTTCGCCGCCTGTGGCCACCATTTATCTCCCAAGATAGCGATCGTGTTCTCGCTACTATCTAGTGTACCAAACTGGGGAATGGGGGGGGGGGTCAAGACAAGAAGCGGGGAGTCACGAAGCGAGGAAACGGTAAGGGTAGTCTGCCGGTGCGGAAACGCGAGGTACAGAATGCCTACCGACAAGAGTGCACACATCCTTATCTCCTCTCCACGACAAGGTGTAAAGTATTTACAGAAAAAAAAAGGTTGGCTTGTCCTGTACCCTCTGCTTTACAGAAGCAGATCGTTCACGACCAATGCTATTTGTACCACGTGTTTCAGAAAAGGGCACCCCATGCCCCCATCGGCACCGCCCGACAGTCAAACGCGCCTGACAGTCCAACGAAGTTGGCCTGCGACGCAGACCGCGCGGAAAAACCCACCTCGCACACACACAAACAAACTAACAGGACCGCAAGAACCACGACCGCGCGAGGCGGAAGGGGAAGAGGTGCAGGGGAAGCACGCCCGAGCGACACGCGCCCCTCAAGCTTGCCTCACTCACGCAGTCGCCCACGACACCTTCCTCCTGCTCTCAACAACAACCAACAGATCAGTGCGACCTCACTCACCCCCAGCCCCCCCCTCCCGCTACAATCGTCCTAGGGTGGCCAAAACATCGACGTCCTCTCCCCCGGCGCCTTCAAAACAGCCCGCGTCTAACCACCCACTCCCTCTCCCGTGCCCCAAACATCTTCTCAACCACCCCCACCCAAACCTCATTGTAGGGATGCGAGGGTCTATGGTCATACGACTATGTACGGCCATGCATAAACATCGAGTACCCCCACCCCACCCCAGAGCGCACCCACCTTCTGTGCATTCCCGGTCCGGCCGACCTATCCCAGCCCTCCACCGCCTCCATCTCTAGGGCGGTCGTGTCCATCGCCGCCTGCTCGGCGGCGGCCGCCTTGCCGGCCTCCTTCGCGGCTCTCGCTGCGCCGGCGGCGCCAGCCGCCGCGTTAGCGGCGGCCTTTGCCGCCCGGTCCGCCGCCGCCTCCGCCTCCTCCTGCGTGCTGGCGTCGGCGGCGGCAGCCGCCGCCGCCACCGCGTCCGCCGCGCTCGACGACGCCCGCCTGCCGGCCTCCGCTGCCAGCTCGGCGGCCGCTGACGCGGCCGAGCCGACCTGCGCCGTGACCGCGCCGTCGGCCCCGCCCCCGTTGGCCTCCCCGGCGATCTGCTCCCGCGCGAGGCGGCCGGTGGCCGCGCGGCATCTGCTGCGCCCTGCGCGTCGCCGCCGGCGCTGCCGCCGCCGCCGTAGGAGGGCGCGGCGTAGGCATCGGAATCGGCGGCAATCCCGGGGGCGGGCGCGGGCGTCCCGAGCTGCGCCTTCTGCCCCTGTCTGGAAACTGATCCTAGCGCCGACGGCGGGATGGACACCTGATGAAAGACGTGGAGTTACGTTGGTATATGGGCGTGTTTTGACGACGGAGGCGAACGATAGGCTGCTATGAGTTGGGCGTGTTTGCACGGCGGCGGGTCGAACGATAGGCTGGTTTCAAATTGGCGTGTTTTGACTGCGGGGGGGCAGGTCGAACGGTAGCCTGTTTTTTAGTTGGCGTGTTTGCACGGCGGGGGCGGGTCGAACGATAGGCTGTTTTTAAGTTGGCGTGTTTTTGACGGCGGGGCCGGGTCGAACGATAGATTGGTTGATAAATGCACGTTGGCGTTTTGGTTATATAGATTCGGTTTCGATGTTTGGTTTTTTGTTCAGGGACCAGGTATCTATTTGCCCCGAAATACCTAGATATCCAGATCATGAGATAAACATCTATCTAAAGATCTATCTGAGGATCTATCTGAGGATCTATCTGAGTGACGCGTTCTACGATAAAGGTAATACTTTTCGGCTGAAAACGTTTTCTGACTGATCGGGCCCCTTAACCCATACAGAACTGAATAGCTTATCCCATACTAATTCCAAGTAGTTTGTCCCCTAATTCGTGGGCGAACTGGTCCCATGTTTTTGGGTACAAACTACTCGGAATTAGTATGGGATAAGCTACTAAGTTCTGAATGAGTCATGACCCAAAAGCGTCAGAAAGTGATTATTGTGTTGCAAAATACTTTTAATTGTATGCTCAAGACCACGGGGTTGCTCATGGGGTATATACGAGCACTTTCATTATCCTCCAAAATCAGTCTTGGGGTGAGTGAGGTACAGTAGTGCTCCTCAAGGGACCAACTACCCTCAGAAAAAAACATGGTACACCTCTCTCTACCGTACGTAGCCTGCGTCGTCGTGAACGTTACCCACCTGGCGTTACATATCATCCGCGTACTCTCCCGTGCCCTGGCCGGCGAATTGTATACTCAAGACCACGGGGCTGCACATTGGGTATATAGGTATATACGAGCACTTTCATTATCCTCCAAAATCAGTCTTTGGGTTAGGTACAGCAGTGCTCCTCAAGGGACCAACCACCTTCAGGAAAAACATCGTGCACCTCTACCGTACGTAACCTGCGTCGTCGTGAACGTCACCCACCTGGCGTGACATATCATCCGCGTACTCTCCCGTGCCCTGGCCGGCGTTAGGGGGGTAGGCCAGGCTCTCGTCGCCGGACTCGCCATCGCGTGAGTAGCACCCATCCTCCTGCAAACAAACAAAAAAATTAACACGAAACAAAAAACACAAAACAAAAACACAAACGAACGAACAAACAAGGTCAACAAAAAGAAACAGGGCGACAAACAAACAAATCAATGTCATGCAGAGACAAACAAACAAATCGACGTCATGCATAGCTCGTATGATAGTCGTATACCAAAAAAAAAAAAATCCCGTTTATTATCTTCGCTCTTCTTTTATTTCTCCCTCTTTACGCGTAACTCAGATGCGGGGGCATTATAAGTAGGCTCTCCTCCTCCCTCCCCACTCGTACGGTATCATATATACGTGCCTTGCATTTTTATCAGGGCCTTCCTCGGGAAAATTCCCGAACGTTTCGGGAATCGAGGTAAATCAACCATATCAAACTAACCAAGGAGAAATACACAATGGAAAAAGCATCACAAGAAAGACCAAACCATGGCGAATCGAATGACGGCGTTTTCATTTATTTTTACGAAGTAGGAACCGCGGTATGGCCACGGGAATTTTACCACGGGAATTCAAAAGCAAATTCCCGTGGCCATACCGCGGCTCCTACATCCTAACAAAAAAAAAAACGTCGTCATTCGATTCGCCGTGGTTTGGTCTTTCTTGTGGTGTTTTTAACATTGGTTATTCGACATTGGTTAGGATGATATGGCTGATTTACTCGATTCCCGATATCTTCGGGAATTTTCCCGAGGAAGGCCCTGATTTTTATCGCGAGAAGTTTTGAGCACTCTTTCCTCGTCGACTCGCCTCGGATGTCCCATAATATAAGCGACCAATAGGTTTACATATTGATATACAAGTAAGGCTTGTAATATGGGACAAATTGGTACATGAACAATAGACCCTCGCATCCCTATATATGCAATGCCGAGAAGGAGCGCGTCAGGTCGGGTTTTCACCGACCAGGCAGCCATTGCTTGCATCAAGCACGAAGCGCCGTGAGGTGTTGGGAGAGTCGCACAAAGGGTGAGCTTGATCCTACTATTAATAGTATATTAATAAGAACCGCTTTTGAGGCGGACTTCGACACTTTGTGGGTACTTATTTTATATTTTAATTTTATCCCATCCCATTCATTATCTTCGCACTTGTCTTTCTCCCTCCCTAGTCGTAACTCAGATCCCGGGTCACAAAGTAGGCTCCTCTCCCTCCTCCCCCACTAGATACGGTTCTTGCCTTGAATTTTATCGCGCAGAGGGTTCAGCCTTCACAACGCTCGTCGATCTTCATCGAATTTTGAATTTTGCTAACTCACGCTCTAGCGCTTTCCGCTATTAACAGTCAAGACATTATATATTTTTTTTTACTTGCATATGGGTGAAAACGTCCAATCACCTTGGCAAGAGCCGGGGAAACGATTCGGGAAAAAAAAAGTTCAAGTTCATACATATATACCAGCCTGATATATATTAAAAAAATAAAAAAAACAACAGCTGTGAGCTCGAGAATTTCGTCGAAGCTCATCTTTGCTAGCTGAGTGTAATACTTCGATCGCGCGTACTTACGGATATATATAACATACCGGTACAAAATACATGATACTCTTGCTGTAAGGCCAATTTTCCCAAGTCCCAAAAGCCATTTCCATTTTCCATTTTCCTCATTCCGAGGACCCATTTCTTCATTTCGAGAACCCATTCCTTCACTTCGGAGACCCATGTCTTCAACTTCGGGGACCCATGTATTCACTCTTGTAATAGGTAGTTTGCCAGGTGCATATATATGTATATGAGTATAAAAATAAATACCTGATATTTCATAATTTATAATACCACTACTGGTATGTCCCAAAATGTAATGACCAATAGGACTGATTATCAATATACAAGCAGTCCTTATACTCGTACTCTGTGGAACAAAGTGGCATGTCCAAGTTTTATACCTGGTATATATGATACGAAGTATTTACACTCAGCTAGCAAAGATGAGCTTCGACGAAATCCTCGAGCTCACAGCTGTGGTTTTTTTTTTAATTTTTTAAATATAGGAATAAATCACAAATGTAGTCTACGGCTGTAACCATGTACTTGGTATAAAATGTACCAGGTATACCCCTTGTATATCATACGATATTCACATGTTCACAAAAATGCAAGGCAAGTACGGTAGTGGGGGAGGGAGCGAGGATAGGAGCCTACTTACTGACCCCGGATCTGAGTTACAACATAAGAGGGAGAGAGAAAAAGAAGGGCAAAGATAAAAAAAATGGGATGGGCGAAAAAAAAATCGCGCGAAAAAACTGCTTTCTTGCCGGTGTGAATGGCATCGGAGTACATATCAGAAATCGGAACCCCTCCTCCATCCGGTTGACCCGTCGCCATTTAGTTGGTGAAAATAGCAAAAGTTTGGGAAAAGTTTGGAAAAACGAAATAAATAAATAATAAATACGTAGGGAATACGCGAACAACTTGTCCCCCTGCACATCCTATTCCTGGCATATACCACTCTGTACAGAAATATAAGCAACGTTTGTACATGAATATTTAATAATAACGGTGCTTATATTTCTGGACAGAGTGGTACCTGGTGAGCGGTATGTATGATACCATAAATACTTTAATCGGAAAACCAGACCCCGTCTGATTTGGACCCTCGTTTTGTTCGTACAGTCACCCTTACTCGGGAGGGACGTCGACCTCACCTCGTACATAAAACTTGTGACCCCGGTTACGACTATTAATAGGGAGGGAGAAAGACACAAGTGCGAAGATAACAAATGGGATGGAACAAAAAACAAAACAAAACAAAAACATAAAAAACAGCTCAGCTCAAGCCATACGCGTAACGCGTACGTAGCGTACGGCACACGTATATGTATTGGTACTTACTGCCTGTAGTATTATACGTAAATATTCGTAGAGCCGCCCTCACTCGTTTGTATTCCTATTATTAATAATAGCACGTGCGCAGCACGACGGACGTGCCTACGCTGCCTACCAGGTAGTGCCTGATACATACGATATGTCTGCTATCATCACGTCACCACGTCGCCACATATTCGCCACATGGTCGTGGCCACCACCACCACCACCACCACATATACACGAGTAGCCTACATGCCTACATTCTACCACTCACGTACTACCGGTATATACGTACCGGATATAACAAAAAAACACACACAAAAACAGACACACAGGGATGCACCTGGGGGAGCACGCAACAAAAAAAACAGACCCACATTTTGTTTTTCCCCCGAGAGCCAGACAGGGGGGAGGGGGAGCACACTATTATACGTAGAACCAAGAAAAAAAAACAGTTTTGTTTTGTGTCGTTTTCACTTTCTTGATTAATACCGTACGTACAGAAATACGGACGCTCCGTTTGTCGTCGTATTGTTTTTTTTCCTTTTTGGCCTTTCGACGGAGGGTGTGGCTCCGTTTTCTCTTTTTTTCGTGCTCGCCTGAAAACCACCTACTATGGTACCTCACTGCAGCGAGATCGAGGATTTTGTCGCAACTCATTTTTAATTGCAAAAGCTGCGTTTAATACGCATACCGCTACCATCCAGTATACTATTGTCATCCAGTATACCGCTGCCATCCAGTATACTGATCGATTTATACAGTAGTATACCGCTGCCATCCAGTATACTGATTGATTTTGACGACATGCAGTGTGATCGGTACCGACTGAGTCAGCCTGTACCCAGCCCAAGAAACTTGTCGATGAAAAATCTGCACGGACTATATCATACGACTGCAACGGCCAATGCGTGATCGGGGGCTGATTCGACTTGGTGTCCGAGCAACAATAATGCAAGGAGCAAGGCATCCGCGGGACCTACCGCGCCAGGAAACCGAACGCACGAC
This sequence comes from Saccharina japonica, assembly GCA_008828725.1. Taxonomy (NCBI): domain Eukaryota; class Phaeophyceae; order Laminariales; family Laminariaceae; genus Saccharina; species Saccharina japonica. The sequence continues at coordinate 62,392 of MEHQ01003464.1, forward strand.
GCCTGTAGCCAGGAAAAGCCACAGACTGGCGCTGGATACTTGCGTTCGTGCATACATCCTGTTTTACGATGTCTGCCTCCCCCCGGAGGTATAGCAGTTCCTGCGTCCAACTCCGACGGCACGGTTATGTGGCACCACGCTCCTATATGCTCGTATGCTCGTGCTACTGGGCTCTCACGCTGCTCGTACGTACGTAGACAGTTGATAGCATCAAAGTTGGGCATTATTTTGGTCACTATCTCGGGGACATATGATATATATCATAACATTATTATTATTACAGCCAGTGTTGGCTATCGAACTACTGTAGAATCGAGTTCGATACAATACGATATGATATCATACCGACAAACAAACAAAAAAAAACAAATCGATATCATTTCAACATCCCTTAAGAACTGGTCCCACATATTTGAGGACAAACTACTTGGAATTTGTCTGGGATCTTTTTTTCAGTTCTGAATGGGTGATAAGACCGGGGCGAAGAAAAATGTCTATTTTCGACGCTTTTTTCCCGAGCTGAAGTCACCGTATTGTTTGTGTGGTTCGGCGGTATTGTACGGCGGTATTGTTGCGCAATACGGCAAGCAGAAACAGACGACAGCAAAAACAGAACAACAGCCCAACGAAAAGAAACCGGAAGGCGGCCGGCGAACGGACAGTAAAGTCAAAACTCCTACCAGGTATATACATACGTACATACGTCTACTACGTACGTACTGATATCATATGACGACGGTACTACTGATGACACCATCGTACGTAGACGTACCAAGCGGCATGGGAAGGGAAGTCTACGTCTCGACATCTCGTCATACCGCCGTTATCACGTCCCGTAATCTCGTCACAAAACCGCTGCTGTATACATACGTATCATATCAGATCATGTCAGATCATATCATAACCATACATCATACAGAAGATGACGACTAAGTTCATCGTCTGCGTCGTCGGCATTCGTCGTTGGTATACAGGAATATCAGAATGGTATTCGTACTCGTATACAATTTACATGTACGAGGTCGCAAAAGCTTTCGCTCGCGGCATAATATATACGGTACCAGGTACGAACAGTATTAGTTCAGTCAAAAAGTACTGCTTTTTTTTTTTTTTTTGTCCATCCCATTTATTATCTTCGCACTTCCGTCTTTCTCCCCCCCTAGTCGTAACTCAGATCCGGGGTCACAAAGTAGGCTCCTCTCCCTCCTCCCCCACTACGGTTCTTGCTTTGCATTTTTATCGCGAGAAGATTTCAGCACTTTCTTCCCTCGTCAACTCTCGTCGAATTTTGCTTACCCACGCTATAATATGCGCTCTCGACAGTCGGTGTCATTTGAGAATAAAAACCTCCATGGGGAGAATCGAACCCTCGACATCCGGCCCTAAAGGCTTCGTGGCTACCAGTTAGACCACCGGGGCGACCGGCACTGCTGCAAATCATAATTCGTTGCTCGCCCTGCTCGTTCGTAATCCCTTTGCCAGCCTACTGCTGCTAGGGTAGTGTGTAGTGTTGCAGTCTTGCTTCTCACAGCGGGCAGGGGCAGACAGCAGCAGTACAGCAGTCGATCGGCAAGGCAGGAAGCCTCTTCGGGGTTACCAATGGGTTTGGACCAATAGTTCGGAGCCATATATATGATACATATGATACAGCAGTAGTGTGCATGTTGCATGTATCATGCACATATGATATAATATGTAGGTACTTCTCATATGTATACGGACTTCCTCTATTTAGGATTTTCCAGGAATTTCCCAGGAAGTTTCCTCTTCGAGCGGCTGCACTCTGCGCTGCTCTGCACGGCTGCTGTGCACTGCACTACGCTTTACGGAAAATCGGAGGGGGGGGAGGGGGCGTACTCCTTCGTTGCTTTCCTTAGCCATTTCACTTTTGACCATGCATCCCTTTCAAGACAGAGAGACAGCACCGTTCCTACTTCTACTAGAGACACCTCCATCATTTGGGCGCTCCCTATACGGTTTTCCATGCACTACAAAATAAATATTTTGTTTATCTTTACCCCTCTTCCCATTTATAGCCCAAACGGGGGGGGGGGGTGTACTCATGTCGTGCACGCCCGTAGTCGTATGACCATAGGCCCTCGCATCCCTACAACGCCGGGACAGAGCACGTTGGTTTTTCGCTAAACAGCGGGACGGAGCACGTGGGGGGGGGGGTGTACTTCATTTTCATGCATGGCCGTAGTCGTATGACCATAGGGGTGCAAAAAAACACGCTAACAATTACTCCACCCACTGAAAAGAAGGTAGTGCAACAGGGGGAGCAAAAGTACTGAGAAGGCAGACAGACCCCCATCTCCTTTCTTCGTGTCGTTACTGCCGGTACTGGTCAGGACTGGTATTCAGCAGTAGTAATGCCCCCTTTTTAGTGCCGGTTTCCCGCTGTACGTAGTGCCTGTGAAATCGTTTGGCACAAATGGGGCATAACCAGCGTTGGCAGTGTGCTGAGTAGTTAGTGCCGGTTGCCGCTATTATAGTGCCGGTAGTGATGGCTGGCGCATACCGGCACTATAGAGGGACCAGCACTATACAGGGACCGGCACTACTACTGCGTATATGTTGTGTTTGTTCTCACATTTACTCATCGCCAACATCGAGGTTGGGTCCACTATTATAGCAACACGACAGCATACTGCCTACCACGCGTGCTGGGCTGGGGGTTGGTTTGGGTTATATAGGCTGGGTCCACTAGCGGCACGGCAACATACCGCTTCTGTTGGGCCGGGTTGGGGTGCGGCAGCATGGGTTGGATTGGGTCAACAACGCATACAAAACAACCGTACGAGTAGCAACGCACACATACACCAACGCAGGTGCACCAACGCAGGAGCGGCAGCTTGGGTTGGGTTTGCAATGCACAAACGCCAACGCAGGAATAGAGTTGGGTGGGTGGGTTGGGTTGCTGTGTGGGGTTACTACCGCTGTTGTTGCTGCTATGCTGCTGCTGTGCTGTCGGGCGGAACTATAACTTGCTGTGTGGCTCGCCTTGGCGAGGTGGCACTCTGTGGGTTTCGGATATTGGTGGATGTTTTGTCGTGGTGTTTTGCTGGCTTACTTTGGAGGGAAGGCACTTTGCGGAACACTGCACACAGCAGTCAGCATCACAGCAGTACTTTGGAGCACAGCAGACAGCGGCACAGCAGGCAGCGGCACGACAGCAGCACAGCAGACAGCAGACAGCAGCACAGCAGTGCGATGAACGCAGCAAACAGCAGCACAGCAGCAGTGCGTTAAACACCACCCGCGGTAGCAGCACAGCATCAAGCAACACTAGCAGTATACATACCACAGCAGTGTAGCACAGCATCACAACAGCAGTAGCAGTGAGAAAACACACAGAACAAAGCAGCAAAATAGCAAGGTGTTGCACACAGCACACAGCAGCAGAGCAGTGCAAAAGGGCCATGGTGGCTTACCGTTCGAAAAAAAACGTCATTGCACCATCCTGGGTTCGCGACTTATCGTTCGAAAGGGGCGCCACGAAACTTACTGGTGGATGTATTCCGGACGGCGTTGGTGGTTGTGTCGGTCCGGGCCGCCCAAATGTTGCTGAAAACGATACTTCGTACATACTAAATGATACTACTGCTGTAGTCTACGTATATACAGCAGTAGATTATCTTGAACCCTTTTTGCACACAGTACCGATTGGAAAAATTATATACAGTAGTAGGAGTCCCCCAGTAAGGCGGTGGTGTGCCTTTAGAGCAATATCACCGCCTTATAGAGGGAAACCGCCTTATTCATTCGAGGTTATGAGTGGAATTCTCCAGTCGCACCGAGCGATTTTGACCGCCTTATATCGGGATACCGCCTTACTCAGACCGCCTTATTGGGGGAGCCGTACGAGTACTGTATATCAAAACCTCGGATATATCGAAATACAGCAGTGGGTACCTCGATTCAAGAGCGCCCAGTGACAAAAGCCGAAACAACGCGCTCTTAACTGCATGCGGCTCGTATCTGTAGTGGGTGATGCATACCTGGTATATTTTTAGTGCAGGTGGGATTAAACCGTTTTGACCGCTCTCAACGCCAGAACGATATTATCTTGGGGTGCTGTTAACTCAAGATACCCACCGCTGTATCAAACTTACGATATATATGGAACTTCCGATATATATCAAACTTCCCATGTATCGTGTCGAAAAAGGTCTTGCCTCCGATCCCCTGGCATCCCCGCATGTTAATTGTTTTTAATGCTTATGAACGAGAGCTTCGATGTTGTATATATATGTACGATAATCGAATAGCTATGCAATATCGGCGATTGCGCTTGCTTTCGGTTAAGAGCAGGACAAAGCCCGGACGGCTCGACAAGACCAAACATGCGGAGGGTTTCCACTAAACAGAGATGCAAACTAGAGCGGGAAACACGTGTTATCATATCATACCCTCCCCATGGTACATATTTTTGTGACGGTTTTGGACAAAATAAAGTGTGCGGTAGACTTGGGGACCCCGTTCTGCCGTTCGGACTGCGACAACATGGGTTTCCAATTGACAAGTAGGCATAGTATGTTTGTGCGTGTGACGCGCCGGGGGGGAAAGGTTCATGTTCGCTCGACCACGTGAGTTGCAGCACGGCAGACAGGCGAAAGAAAGAAAACATACCCACCAGTGGTGCACTGCACAGGCTCACAGATCCTGCAGCACACAGCAGGCAAGGCCCGGCCAGGCAAATCGCTTTGCTGTCACCCGGCGTTGGAGTGTACACATTGCATTGCAACGGGCAACGGACGGTCAGGAAAAATGATTTGTCGGACGCTCAGGGTTTATTTTTATTCGCTGTCATCCAGCTTTGTTGGTGTGTTTCCAGTCCGAAAAGTTCCAAAGGCGTTTGTGTGCGTGCGTCCCGAAATGGTTAGAATCCAAGGGGGTTTGACATTTGGTAAGAATCGTAACGAAATATCGAAGTATCCGAGTATCCACATATCGAAATATCGGAGTATCGAAATAAAAATTATCGAAGCAATCAAGTATTGAAATTTTCAAATATTGAAATATCGAAATATCCAAGCATCGAGACATCCAAATATCAAAATCGAACTTGTCGAGTAGTGTATTGAGGGCTCGTGCAGAAAAAAAAAAAAAAAAAAAACTTCACAACGAGGAGAGTGCTTAGAATGTCGAGCAATGCGTCTGTGGAAATATATAAAATCTATCGAGGAGATATTTCCAAAGCCGACATGTTCGTCGTCGTGTGCGCCTCCCTTCTTCCGGAGAAAATGCCCGGAAAATTATCCAACGAGGGGAGGGGGGGGGTGTTATCTCTCGCGTGTTAAAACGAAAAAAGTCGCCAAATAGTTGTTGGTTGTCCTACATACAGTTGATGTTAAAACAGATAGTTGCGAGCGGTTTATAACTTGCGGAGTTCTGCGTCTCTGTATGTATTACAACTGGCACGTCTGTCTGCGGCTCGACGTGTGATTTGCATGTACAACGCATTTACCACTCCTACTGTACGTATTTCCTAGTCTAATTCCAAGTGTTTCGTCTCGAAAACGGGAGTGCGTTGGTAAAATGGTTGACAAAAAAAAAGTCACTTAGTTGGCATATTTCGCCAACCGACTATATACCTACAATAGTGCCGGTCCCTATACAGTGCCGGTACGCATGCGCCAGGCAACAATACCAGCGCTATAGCGGCGACCGGCACTTTTCCGCACACTGCCACACTGGTGAATCCATCTGTGCGCCAAGCGATTTCACATGCCCTACAGCGGGTAACCGGCACTACGTAACCGGCACTATAGAGGGACTGACCACCACTGTGAGGGATCACCACTATTCATACTGTGAGGGACGACTACTGTATTTAGTAAGCCGTGAGGTCTATCCAGCCAACCCACACCCTACAAATTACAGATGCAGCGATGCTGATTCTGAGCCCTCGAAAAAAGAGAAGGGGTACGTACGTATCATAGTGGACGGGGGGGTCGTCTAGCTTTTGTAGGCCCTTTAAAACTGTACCCACGATTTTTGGCAAGAAACCTATTCCACACGTCGTAGAGATCATCTACAGATAGATCATCTGCAGGTGGATCATCTACAGATAGATCATCTGCAGGTGGATCATCTACAGATAGATCATCTGCAGAAGGATTATCTACAGATACGTAGATCATCTGCAGATGGATCATCTAGATCATTTACATCCTACGAAGTCTGCCACCATGAGGTATGGTGCAGGTTCTGTACGGCACAGATCAAACCCGTATAGGGCATGCGCAATATACCTCTCTCGTGCGGCAACAAAAGCTAGGTGTAGATCATTTCAGATACATCAGGAATATATTCGTCCTGAAATAATCTAGATTATGAAGGGGGGGGGTCGATTATCCGTCCGAGGTGTGAAGTATTCGGAAGTATCTTATTAACAGTGTGGGATAATGTATGCCAGTTCTTGAAAGAGGAAAAAAATGAGTGCCTTGTTGGTGAAAAAGAGCGCGGTAAGTGGGCTGTTAGAAATAGTTATACGCGGCGAGGGAACTCAAGTGACCCTCCCTCGCTTGTCGACCACATTCTCAAAATTACACCCAAAGAAAAACAGGGTACGTATGTATGGTTTACAACGTAAAATTTACAACCTAAAATGAAAAAAATGGGGGGTTTCCAAAAGCGTTTTTCGCTTTTTGCTTCCCTTGGTGAAAGTGGGCTATTATATACAAGGTACCGTATCACATGGTGTGATACTATTAGTAAGATAACACACTCCCTCGGACGAATTTCGAGGCCAATTTGTCTCGACAATGGGGAAGGTGCAACTGCTAAGCGATGCATGCGTCCATGGAGATATCTCGAGACCGTTCCTGAGATTTTTCCAAAGCCACCATGATCCTTCGTTGTGTGTTGTGTGTGCCCCCCCCCCTGGGTTTGGACAAACTTGGGCGGGAAAGTCATCCCAGGGGTTGTGTTATCTTATCTTAATAGTAGTATAGTAAAAGTATCACAAGTGTGATACGGTAGGTTTCCCTTTTTCTTTTTCGTTTCTGGGAAATGTTTATGAAGTCATCGACGTTGAAGTTCATGCTGCCTGCACATTGTCAGACGGCAATCAGAACAACAACAACAACAACAACAAACAACAACAAACACGACCGTCTTAGCTCTTGCACATCGCTCTCCCCCAATGCCCACCTGACGCTTTCGCTGCAACTGGCCAACAAAAGAAGAAACAGAAAAAAGAAAAAAAGAAAAAAGGGAAGACTGGCCACAGCGGTAACAGACTGGCGTAGCTTGGCTTTGGCTCGGCTCGATTCTGGCGTTTGGGCAACTGCCATAGGTGGCATCCAACACGCAATCTCAACACCCTCATCATTATCGCAATGCAGGTCGCCTTTTGTCTTTTTTTCTTCTTCTCACTTTGTGCCGGTCAAAAATACAAGTGTGCATATTATACGTACATACGTACTTCGTACCAGGGTATAAATATGATATAATATCATGCCTGCGGTGTTTGTTCCCTTGGTACGAAAACAAAACACGAGCGAAGCGAATTACCCTCTTGAGTGGCCGTCTAAAATATACATAGGGCATGTCTTAATAGGGCAAGGCATGCCTTACCATTGGTATGCCATAAAATGGCATGCCTAAATAGGGTACGCCTTAATAGGGTATGCCTGAACAAGGCATGCCTTGAAAGGACATGCCTTAAAAGGGCATGCCTTAAAAGGGCATGCCTTCATAGGGCATGCCTTACTAGGGTATACATTAAAAGGGTATGCCTTGAAAGGGCATGCCTTAAAAGGAAATGCCTTAAAAGGGAATGCCTTAAAAAGGCATGCCTTCATCGGGCATACCTTGATAGGATATACCTTAATAGGGCATGCCTTAAAAGGGCATGCCTTAAAAGGGAATGCCACAAAAAGGCATGCCTTCAACGGGCATACCTTAATAGGGTATACCTTAATAGGGCATGCCTTAAAAGGGCATGCCTTACTAGGGTACGCTTTAATAGGGCATGCCTTACTAGGGTACGCTTTAATAGGGTATGCCTTCAAAGGGTATACCTTAATAGGGTATGCCTTCAAAGTGCATGCCATAATAGTGCATACCTCAATAGTACACCCCTTAAGAGGGTAAGCCTAATTACCCCTTTAAGCCCGGTCAAGCCTGAGATCCTACAGAAAGTCCCAAGCCGGAGGGGGTGATCAGTGGCGTCCGCCCAAAAATCTCCCAAAATCAAAACCAAAAGTCACGGCAACCAACCACAACTCACACAGCTGCAGTAATTCACGACAGCGCAAGTTCCTAGCGGGCGGGAGCTACTCGTACCCTTGTCTAATGAGCCTTGTCTAAGGAGCGTGTAGCATACACTCCTGCCAGGGATATAACCCCCTTCTAGACCCTTATAGGGGGAGAAAGCGACAAAAACACAAAAATAACGACTATTAATAGATAGAGCATCTCTTCGCCCGCATCGCCCAGCTTGGTTTTTAGCTGGTGATACTTTGGGTCGCCGAAACTGCAGTAGGACACGATGGGCACAGCATGACACAGGCTACTGCTACTGTATATACTTGTACGGCAAGCGCACTACTCGCACTAGACAAACTGACTGGTGAGGCCGCACGTGTCATGGTTTCGGTCGCTTTCTCTGGGTCCCCTACAAGGCCACGAGCATATACATAACCCTTTTCCTGCTTGCAAAAAATTATTCCACACTATATTTCCGAGTATTTTGTCATAAAAACCCCGTGAGTATTTTTGTCACAAAAACGTGTGTGCAATACTAGAAAGGGCTTAGTTAAGGTGGACAAAAGTGCCCAAAAAAAGTTTGCTTTTTTTTTTCGAGTACAGCATCGCTCAAAAGAAACAAGTCTGGGGGCTGCTAGCGTCGGGTGTGTTTGTGTGTGTTTGTGTGTGTATGTTGTGTGTGCCCGAGCTATACCTGTAATGCAGGGAGATCTCCGACACGCGGAGCAGCATGATCCCTACTGCTGTGCGTAGGTACTGCTGTAGTCGTAGGCTGCGCGTTCCCTCTACCATTAATAGACGGTTGATAAGGTATCATCCTCGCAGAACTTTTGGTCGCTATATACCGTACGTACCTACCTCATCCCCACGGGTGACAAAACACCACACCCCCCCCCCCGCTCGGGGCGAATTATTTGTCTCATAAGCTGATTTGATAGACGGCCGTGAGGGTACAAAAACCTAGCGATGCGTCTCTACTGGAAAGGCCCCCAGCGAGATCCTTCCGGAGCAATCATCCTGATTGCCGTTGTGCCCCCCTTAGCTCCGTACAAAATCGGATCAGAAAAAATACGACCCAAGGGGTATGATATCTTACTAAATCGCCGTGTGATACCGTACTTTTGCTGTGCGTGGCTCCTCAACGTGTTACCCAATATGGGCCCCAAAATACCTACGTACGGTAACCGAAAAATCCTGATTATTTTTTTGTTTAACGCAACGACATTCAGCACGCACAGCAGTGCCCGTCCGTGTCGATTCTTCGTTCACACTGCCACTATCCCCGGCAAAAACAACTCCCCATTTCATATCGATAATAGAGGCCACACAGGGATTCTATATATATATTCCCGGCCAGACTGGTGAAAGTAGGAGATTACCCTATCACCCGGGGGTGATAAAGTAACACCCCCCCCTCGGACACGTGAGTGTGTTAACCCTTTTAGAACTGCGGTCCCAATTTGGTAGGGCTGGGCACTGGCTCCTCTCAGTCAGTAGCGATTACACTGTCGTCAAATCAATCAGTATACTGGATTGCAGCAGTATACTGTCTCTGGTCTCTCCTCCTCTCTCCTATCCCGACACGCTTTTGGTGGGTGTCCGTACTATAATATGGCGCGTTTCTTGGATGTAGTTAACATAAAATATACTGGCGAATATCCTGGCCGAGCCAATCAGTAGATTACTACTGCGAGTACATACTGTGCCAGTGCCCAGCCCTACGTTGTAGGGACAAATCACTTGGAATTAGTGATACATATGTGGTTCAGCACAGTCAGTGCAGTACCAAAAGGGTCAATAGTTGAACTTCTCGACATCGGCAAACATAAAAAAAAATGCGGAGCGATTCGTCTACTACTATATATATGGGAAGATTCCTTCACGAGATATTTTCCACAGCCGCCATTTTTTGTTCTGTGTGTCCCTTAAGGCATGGTTTGGACAAATTCGGCTCCGAAATTCGTCCCAGTGAGTGTGTTATATTATACCTGGCAAGTGGTACAACTTTGTTATACGTATCAAGTTATACAATTAAGGGGGGTCATAGTAAATAGGACCAAACATTGTTGGCAAAAACAGGTAGAAATAAGAAATAATATACACTTGTTTGTGTGTACGGCAGGTTCCCTATTTTCTCTACATGGTCCCCGTAAATAACAGAAACATTTTTGGGCAACCACCATTTTGGGCACCCAATATCGCCACCAAAAAAACGTCACGTGCGGTCTTTACCAGGCGTTTACGTAGGGGGCGGGGGGGGGGGGGGGGGGGGGGGGGCAGCGTTCTGACAACTACGAGTACTTACAAAGTAGAAACCCCAGTAGAAATCGCGGTTTGGACGTGCTAGATACAGACATCTCCGGGGCATGGTACGAGTAGTTCGGAAGCCATCTCCCTATACCTCGGCAACCCCCGGCTGTCATCGTGTGGCCGACCGATTGCTACCTGTTACACAAAATACCTGATACATACCGGTACATAATACAAGGTTCCCCTTCGGGATGGTTGTGGTTTGACTTGGAATCCCGGGGGTGTCCGTCTGTCGCAAGCTGAAAAGGGAAAAGGGAGAACACAGCAAGCGTCCGTTCCTCGTAAACAGTACAGGACACCTGATAAGAAACAGGAAATCTGGTCCAGCCTGGATTTCTTATTCGAGAGAGGGTGCTTTCTGCACTAATGTCAAGATAACGACCCCAGAATTTCTGATTTTCCTCGAAATATCAGCCTGGCTTTCTTTTACTACAGTAACTTGTTTCTTATTAGGTGTCCTGTACTGTATACCAGCTACTTGTACGGAGCCACCGTGCAAGAACGACGAAGCGAACAAGAAAAGATAAAGCTATTGAAACCTAAGTTCCCTTCGGGACGATTGTGGTTTGACTTGGAGTCCCGGGGGTGTCTGTCTGTCGCAAGCTGAAAAGGGAGAACACAGCAAGCGTTCGTCCCTCGCATAGTATATATACCAGCTACGAATGTGTACGTACATCGCCACCGGGCGAGAGCGACGAACACAAAAAAAAAAAAAAAAAAATCTTGAAAGCTGAAGAAAAAAGAAGTACGTACGTACGTAGCCACCGGGCAAGTAATCAAGCAAGCAATACCGATCAGCTTGAACAAGTTTATAGTTAGTTCTATACCATCACTTGGTTTTCGGAGTGTTTTCCTCTCCAAGTCCGAAGGGGCTATAGAGCATATAGAGGGCAATACAGTATAGGGTCTCCACGAGGCTAATAGAGAGACACCAGTAATAAGTACAAGTACACCAGAAGGCTGTTTCGCCACGTACCAGCTACCGGAAATTGCGTCGTGCAGCAGTAAGAGATAGCGATTGTGTAGATTAGGGTGATGAGTAGTCGCTACGGTAAGCCAGTCAAGGCAGTCACTTCATCAGTCGGCGGCGATAGATGACACCCCAAGAGTTACCCGCCAAGAAAGATCGTGCCTAGTCTATTCTCTGTCTCCGTGCGACATGTTGTATGTATGCAGACAAATATATAGGTTGTGTATACAATACCTCGTACGTACACATACACCATGCCTACACTGCAGCTGCTGCTGTATACAGGTTGTACAATGCCTATACCAGGTATCATATATATCATACATAACATACCAGGCATAATATGTATCACACATATATATGTAGCTGGTATGAAATTTATTGTTTTGTGAACCACGCGGAACTTGTCTGTACTTTTCTTTCTCCACAGTAGTACGAGTAGCGATTCGCAGGAACAAGAATCAAGGTGACGCTGAACGAATGTCGCTGAGGTTGCACCACATCATTGATGCATTCCATCACGCCTGCTACACACGATAAAGGTAGCACTTTTTTGGCTGAAACGTTCTAGGAATGAGGGAGCTCCTCAACCCTTGTAGGACTGGAGTCCCGTTTTGGGGACAAATTACTTAGAATTAGAGTGTTTTGTCCCGAAAACGGGTCTGCAGTCCTAAAAGGGTGTAACCCATTCAGAACCGAAAAACCCATCCGACACCATTTCCAGGTAGCTTTTCCCTCGTAAACAGGTGGGACCAGTTATTAACTCATTCATAACTCAACAATGTATCCCCCACTATTTCCAAGTAGTTTGTCCCCAAAAACGGGGAACCGGTTCTTACCCCCATAATAACTGGTCCCACGAAGTTGGGGACAAACTACTTGGAATTAATGTGGGATCTTTTATTCAGTTCTGAATGGGTTACGGGGTTATAAGGGGTTAGCCCAAAAATCGCCCGAACTTCATTCTTGTGGTGCAAAATGTTTCGTTGCCATGAAACTATTAATCGGGTACGTATATAAGTAGCCCTCTTATTATCCCCCCCAAGACAAAAAGTGTCTTACTAATAGTACAGAGAGCTCCTCAAGCGTGGAGGGAGTCAGAAAAAACATGGGGCACCCTCTCGTACCGTACCATGCGTCTCATACCCTAGGAGGAAGAAAGACAACAATGTAATACCAACGGGGGCGTGAGTTGGGGGTGGACTTTCCCGGTAGTTGCTTTGAATGCTTGGCTGACGAAACCCAGCGAACTGACCTGAGCTGACTACCGTCAAGAATGCGTTGAGTCCGAAAAAGGGGTGTTATTATCGTTTTTCGGCGCTCGTGTTCTCCACAACGGCTGAGGGTGCTAAAATACCGAACATTACATTTTCGGAAGGCTCTCGACCAGATATTTTCCGAAAACACCTTGTTCGGTATTGGAAACCTTCCCCGTCAAAAAAACGTTGAGGTCGCACAGGGGTGCTCGTATCGTTTTTCAGCGCTCGTATTATCCACAACGGTCAAGGGTGCTAATACCGAACATTGTGTTTTCGGGAGGCTCTCGCCGGATTTTTTCCGAAAACACCTGTATTTTCGGAAGGCTCTCGACCAGATATTTTCCGAAAACGCCTTGTTCGGTATTGGAAACCTTAACCTTGCCGTAAAGAGCGTTGAGTCCGAAAAAGGGGTGCTCGTATCGTTTTTCGGCAACTCGTGTTCTCCACAACGGTGAAGGGTGCTATACTAAACCGAAAGTTATATTTTCGGAAGGCTCTCGACCAGATATTTTCAGAAAACACCCCCCTGTTCGGTATTGGAAACCTTCCCGTAAAGAGCGTTCAGTCCGAAAAAGGGGTGCTCGCATCGTTTTTTCAACGCTCGTGTTCTCCACAACGGTCAAGGGTGCTATATAATACCGAACGTTATATTTTCGGAAGGCTCTCGACCAGATATTTTCCGAAAACACCCTCTTGTTCGGTAAAATGGAAACCATCCCCGTTCCGAAATAATCGAGCGCTGAAAAAACGATCTCACCCCTGCGCGAACTCGACGCTCTTTACGGTAATCGGCTGGCGATATTTGGCTTCATTTGTTCTACACCAAAACAAAAAAATATGAAAAAGGACACATCGACGGCCTTCGGCAATTCCGCCGGCACCGTCGGTCGTCGATGACGATGGTTCTTGACGCGCCATGAGCTGCAGTAGACCCCTCAGCTCTCGCTCCCTTTCTGGCCGAGTGGTCTCACGGGGAACTGCGCATCCCGTCGTAGCAAAAAAGCCCTTCCACAGACGAGGAAACACAAATATCGAGATAGTTGGCACCGCTGAAACTAACAATAATAAATACCTTCTAGCCATCTAATACCTCGTACATATGCACGTACGTGGCGACTTTTAGGCTCCAACTCACCCCATATGGCACACAAACACAAACTATGAATTGTGACAGATATCGGACGGCCATCGAAATCGATACGATATGTACTGCTGGTGAAAAATACCGACAGACGAAAAACAAAACCGATACAATTCGATCGCCATTGCACATATACGAAAAACAAAATCCGATACAATTCGATCGCCATTGCATATATACATCGAAATCTTTTTTTTTTGTCCTTTATGTACGAGTGATATCCCTCCGAAAAAAACACGTTAACGCCATACCAGGTAGTATAGAAAAGACGATAAAACACGTTCGATAATATCGAAATGTCGAATATACTTACGCGAAGGACACCGCGCACTAGTCGTTTTAACTATTAACCAAAAATGTCAGAAGACGGGCAACCGTCAAGCAGCCAGTCAGTCAGTCAGGGGCGTCCGTCAAGGCATTTCCATCCGTCTAGATGAATTGTCCCCTATCCCCGCTACTTATAGAACAAACGTCCCATTTTCTGTGCGGAAAACCCTACCAGGTATTTATTTCCTTATTGCGTGTGCTGTTTGCTTGCTGCACGCCAGCACCAGACAAACAGCACAGCACACCGGCAGCTTCGATCGAGGCAGACACAGACAAGTCAGCAGTCAGCAACAAGGAAAATCCAGGTTTATCAATAATATGGCCAGGGGCCAGGGGTTTTCCAAAAAACGGGGATTCGTATTCCCTGTCCCCGGTTTTTGCCCGTCAAGGCACGTCCGGCAAAGCCAAGCATGTTGCCTTGATGCCGTCGGTCAAGGGGTAAAAGCTCCGTCTCTTCTGACATGTTTGCATTGCAACGTAGTATCTCTTTGTCGTAGGTTTGCGACCACAGAAGAACTGGTACATCTCTCGGATGAAGAATCGGTACGGACACTGCGTGTGTGTGTTCTTCACATTAAACCTTCATTTCTACCCGTCGACATCCAGCACACCCAGTGTCCGTGCCGATTCTTCATCCTAAGAAGGTACCAGTTCTGTGGTCACAAAACTACGACACAGAGATACTACACTCAGTGCAGTAAGCAGAGCAGACAATGCAACGCCATATACGACAGGCAAGACCTACCCTGCTAGCAATCCAGGTGCATGCAAGAGAAAAAAAGAGAAAAAAGAAAAAAGCGAAAAGAAAAAATAATGTGTGATGGATGTCGACGGGTATATGCAAAGAATAATGTAACGAATGCACACAACCGCAGTTCGAGTTTGGAGCTGGGCTGAAGCCGATTCTACGACCGCCGGCCCGAGATTCATCTACGAGGATATGTTTTGTGACGACAGAACTGGTACCTTTTTAGGATGAAGAATCGGCACGGACACTGGGTGTGCTGGATGTCAAGACGGGTAGAAAAGAAGGTTTAATGTGAAGAACACACACATATATCCTAACTGCTGCATGTTTTTACGATTCTCCAAAGTCTCAACCAACGCACACAAGTTGACGACAGTTGAAAATATGAAAATATCAACCTGCTTCGCGATGTCCCTATTATTTGCGACAGCTATAGGTCTTGCCTGTCGTATATGGCGTTGCATTGTCTGCTCTGCTTACTGCACTGAGCGTAGTATCTCTGTGTCGTAGTTTTGTGACCACAGAACTGGTACCTTATTAGGATGATGAATCGGCACGGACACTGGGTGTGCTGGATGTCGACGGGTAGAAAGGAAGGTTTAATGTGAAGAACACACACACATATATATATATCATACAGCAGTACAGGTTATGTAAAATATGTATATGCCTACAGCAGCAGTGGGTACCCCGACTTAAGACAGGGTACCCTATATAAGAGAATAGTGCGGAAAACCCATTCATAACTGAAATATAGTTTCCACACTAAAAAAAATCCAAGTAATTTTGTCCCAAAATGTGTGCGACCAGTTCTTAAGGGGTTAAGAGAGGCCAAACCGGCCGGACCCGCCTACGTACACTTAACTGTGCGTGTGTGAAAAAAATAGGTTTAGCGTACGTACGTAAGCGGGTCCAGCCGAGGTGGCCTCTGATAACTGTACTATTATCTTATATAGGGTACCCTCTCTTTAGTCGGGGTATATACCCACTACTGCATGCATATACGTACACATATTACAAATTATATAACCTCCCAGCATTTACATACTGGTGTATATATTAAAAAAATTTAAAAAAAACAACAGCTGTGAGCTCGAGGATTTGTATAAAAGAGCAGCAGTTCTCATGAAGGTGCATGTACGAACTGCACCCACCGCATGTGCATCAAGTGAGCCGAACGAACCCGAGCATCAGGCCTGGGCTGGATCTCTGCTGATCTACTGCATGCAACACATTCAGCGAGTACAACACCGTACATGATATGTGACCTCCCTTGAGTCCCACAGCTGACAGATTTTGTTCCCCTCAAACCCCGTGGTTCGCGCGATGGAAGTATCCCACGCAGCTTGCAAATATCAGGTTCCACGAAATCCTCAATCTCACAGTCGTCGGTTTTTTTTTTTTATTTTCTCTATACGTCGTATATCGTAGCTGTCGTAAATAATAGGGACATCGCGAAGCGGGATGTTTTCAACTACTGTCGTCAACTCGTGTTCGTCAGTAGTGGACAGACACTGTTAGTGGATCTTCCTAAGGTAGCTAATTAGGCACTCTGATTGGCCAAGCAAGCACTGACCACCGGCATAGGGTTCGGGTTCGGGTTAGGGTTCGATCTGAGGGTCAACATTACTACTACCAAGACAAATACCCCCATTTTAAAGATCCACTATCACCCTTTGTCCACCCCTCTGTGCTCGTTGCTTGAGAGTTTGGAGAGTCGTACGTATATACTTTTTTTTTTATATATGTAAAAACAAAAACATGCAGCAGTTAGTATATAGATAGATGAATCTCGGGTCGGCGGTCGTAGAATCGGCTTCAGCCACCTCCAACCTCGAACGGGGCGGCCCCTACGCTACGTACGTGGCAGTGTTCGCCGCGGTGAAAAAACAGAGGCTACGTACGAAATCATTAGCCGGGCCATGGTCGTGGTACAGGCAGCATGCAATTGCCACACGGTGCTGCCATGCCGCGCAATATACAAGCACGCAGAGACAGCAAGCCTGTGCTCTGCTGTATGGGCTACGAGTACGATATGACGCTTCATGAATCCTTCAGCGAGGGTGTGTGTGTGTGTGTTCTTCACATTAAACCTTCTTTTCTACCCGTCGACATCCAGCACACCCAGTGTCCGTGCCGATTCTTCAAGTTGAGTATTTACTATTCAATCGGTTGAACTCACAGCTGACGTATTTATAATAATTTTATTTAATCCTAAAAAGGTACCAGTTCTGTGGTCACAAAACTACGACACAGAGTGATAGCGTATGAATATCGTAGCAGCAAGCAGCACGTGTTCCAATCCTTTACGATACGAGATTGTATGTACCAAGGTTGCCAAGTACCTGGTATATAGATAGGAAGATACGGGCGGGGGGACGCGAGTCACCCGCACGACCTTGGGTCGCCTCTTGTCTATCAAAACCAAAGCCTCTGTCGACAATGATGTGTCATGATGTGTTGTTCTTCACACTACTACTACATCGAGCATACATCAGCTTCCATCAAGCACGACCACATTCTGGCTCTGGCCCGTATCGGTTCTTGGCTCATGTATTATATGCACAGGAAAGGGAAGCATGGCGAAAAGGCCGGGAGGCTTCAAGCTTCAAGACTTCATTCAAACTTCGAAGGCATTGGGTTGATTGTCAGATTTTCAGCGGCTGTGGGTGTGTGTTCAAATCCCATGGCTGTACCCCTCGGTTGTCCTCTGCCGGTATAATAACAAAAACTGCTGGAGATGGTTGTTGTTTTTGGTGTTGTTGATCTCACATTATGATATTGCTGTAGCATGATAGCTACGTAGGGCTGGGCACTGGCACACTCTACGTACGTACGTATTATACATGTTTTAAAAATAAAAAAACAACAGCTGTGAGATCGAGGATTTCGTCTACTTTATGTATTAAAAAATTTAATGTATGTACTGGCAGTAGTAATCTACTGATTGACCCGATAGTACATTCGCCAATAGTTTGAGGGGTGGACACACCTTGATAGTAGATATTTACGGGGGTTTTGTGCTAGACGCATGAAGCCGACCCTCCGACACGAACCCTAACCCTAACCCGAACCCTATGCCAATGGTCAGTGCTGGGATGCTGGGATGCTGTGCTTGGTAAGACTCTAGGTTGACTCGGCCGGCGTGGATGGTGAGCTTGGAAAGACTCTGGGTTGACTCGGGATGCTGTGGCTGGGAAAGACTCCAAATTGATTGCGCCGCGTAAAACATACCCTTAGCCCTTCGACCAACCAGAGTGCCTAAATAGCTACCTTAGGAAGATCTACTATCATGCTTCGTCCAGTACTGAATAGTTTAGTATTGCGTACGTTCAAGAAACACGCCATCATATAGTACAGAAACCCACCAACTGCGTTTCGGGAGGAGAGAGGGGGGAGAGAGGCTCTCCGCCACCCCCTGGAAGTTGGACTTTTTTACGCGTTCCTTCCTTCCGCATTTCCAGTGTTTGATCTCTTTCTCTGCGTGGAGTACCTTGAAATATTCGCTCGGGGTTACTGGCTTCGCTCGGCCAGTATACTGCTGCCATCCAGTATACCGATTGATTTTAACCACAGCAGTACAACCGCTGCTGACTGAGTCAGCCAGTGCCCAGCCCTGATCGAAACGTAGCTGGTTGCCATACACACCGGTAGGTCATCTATTACAAATAATAAATAATACTAGCCCATGGTCACGGAAACGCACAAGGGAGTGCCATGTGCCAGGTATGTATGATACCTGGTATGATATTACGGCATACGTCCAGGGGCGGAAAATACGAAAATACAGTGGGGGTCCCTCTATACTCGTAGTGCCGGTTGCCCGCTACGAGCATAGTGCCTGTGGAATCGTTAGGCACACATGGGATTAACCAGGGAGTGTACGGAGTAGTGCCGGTCGCCGCTAATTTTGGCTGACGCACACCGGCACTATACGCGTCGAGGAACCGATTGATGTACGCTACGTAAATACTACCAGTAGACACTTTTGAGTTTTTGTGGCCATCATGTATACATCTCCCTTATATTAACGATCACTGCTGTGTACCGAATCAGGTACCTGGAGTATTACACCCCGGGCGAGTATGTATGTCACATGTTGAAGAGGCTCAGTGCCTTGTTATCAGGAGCAGGCGGCGGCGGCGAAAGATACAAGAGCACAAGATCGAGAGAGACGAGGTGTGATAGAGCACGCACAATGTCATCTCAACCGTTCGCTCGGAAACGCGCTCGAAAGCTTGCTCGCAAAAGCCCGACAACAAATAAATCCACAATAAAAACTACCAGGTAGAACGCACGGCTGCACGGCCAAAAAGCAATGCTTGCTGCTTTCGATTGCTGCCTGTACCCTATACAAACATATTTTATACCAGGTGTAACTGGGTGTAAATATAATATTTTACGTAAAAAACACGTCCGAACGTACGTAAGATGTGGACCCCGGGCCTCGAACCCCGGCTAGATTCAACTCCGACAACCTTTTCGGCTCTTTTGAGCAACAGACTACACCACCAGTACAGACACTACACCAGTACAGATGTACAGATAGATGCAACTCGGTTGTGCCACGCTGCACGCTGCTGTCCGTCCTATCAAAATAAACGATTATTAACCCACCAGAGAGACAAAAACATTTCGAAGCCGTCATCTCGCGATCTCGCCACGGGTCATCCCTCTTTATTACACTAAGCACGAGCACAGAATAGTATAATGAGGCGGGTGACAGCTCCCCCTGTTCCAGCAGCGCCGTTCCGATACTCCTCGTACCGCTGTACCTAAAAACACCAAGCTTGCGCGTTGTCTGTGTTTGTGTGTGGCCTACGTACTACCCTGCGAATCGTCATGAACCATTTTCGCTCTCTGGAGTCCACAAAAGCTTGACGTAGTTTTAGTTTCGTATTTTGAATTTTGGTTTTTGGTACCACAGCAACCACAAGAACATTGTCTCGTAGTGCTCTGTTTTTCGTATTTTTAGGTCGAACTTGGCAGTCAGGAGTGCGCAGCAAAATACTAAAGCAATACCGGGTAGGAGACGCGTCATTACGGGCGCGTCAAGGCCCTCTTTTGTCCATATTATACCAAGTTTAGTATAGGGAGTCGGTCAGTTCAGTCCAGGGGTCAAACCACCGTCTCCGATTCGCAAAGGCATCTTTGGTACGCAGCACCAGCAACTACGCAGCTATCCAGCAGCAGCGAGATTGCAGTTTGTAGTCCAGGAGATGCCGAATGCCGACACACCACACAGCCACACAGCCAGCGCACACCACCGCCACACGCAAGGACAGCGGGTCGAAACTCCAGCTCTCGATTTATTCGTAACTCATCACAATCATCGCAAAAAACTACAGAAATCCTATTGCAACACACACAAATGAGATGCCATCGTATGCAACGCAGATATGCAGACTTCCTGCCTTACACCAATTGGAAGGACCGTTTGGATTCAAGAAAATGGCCCTTATAATTATAGGTGAAGATATACGCAGATTGTCTGCCTTATCGTACGAAGTATGCGTCTACGGGAAAAACAAAACGGTACGAAGTTCGTAAAGAACTGGGGAGGGGGGAGGGGGGCGAAAAAGCGAAATCAGAGAATACGGAGCGGGGGGGGGGGTGGGCAAAGGCATACCCGGTAAATGAAAATGGAATGCTGTACACGGAAAGGTACATCCCAGCCTCGTACGTACACATTGATGCTCGTGAGCTGTAACCTAACTACAAGAGCACCACCTTTAACCCCTTAAGAACTGGTTCCCCCGTATTTGGGGATAAACTACTTGGAATTAGTGTGGGATATTTTTTTTCAGTTCTGAATGGGTTTAGTTTGAAAGTATGATTTATGCATGCGTTGAGTTGCATCTGACGGGGGCAATTTCAGAGGGCAGAAACAAAAAATGACCAATCAAAATTGACGATTGCCACACGAAAACGCTCGTTGATGCTTTCAATGCCGGACTCCAATGCAAGGAGTTGTACGACAGCAATAGCATGCACTATCGTTTTCTATGCCGCACTATCACGCTATCTATGATTGGACCGCACTTCTGCTCCATTGTTGCCTTGTCGCTATATATGGGTCCGAAAATCTGGCGAATTTGTAACAATTCCTGCAAAGTTCTTAACCCTTTTAGGACTGCAGTCCCGTTTTGGGGACAAACCACTCTAATTATAAGTAATTTGTCCCCAAAACGGGGCTCCAGTACAAGAGTTAAGATGAGACAAGAAGGCATCCTTTCTTGCATCCATTCGGGGCGAAAATTAAAGGCGCGTGTGTTTGTGTTAATAGTTAAACTTTACTTTAAAAGAAGAATAACGACAGCCGCCGACGTGTTGTGTTATCACGATATCACCAGCTTGTAAACCCACTACGATCGTATTAACTATTAATAGCAGTGTACTCCAGTACTCGTACACACTCCAGCTGGCGTAAATCTGCCCGTTCAGGCGAGCTTCCTCCGACGTATGATACCAGAATAAAATAATGCTGTCTCGCTGTCTCTATCTGTGGAAGGGTTTTGTCACGAAGCTGGCAGGCATTCGTTCCCGACGGTGAGCTTATGTTTGGCATCGGCTAACGCGGGCCACCACCCCGACCGGGAACTCTAACCCTAACCCTAACCCTACCCAGAGGCATGCATGCTTGGTTGGTGCGCCACCTGGTCTTTGTGCTCGGAAAGGCTCTACTTGCTGTTCGGGCACATCTAAGGAACTTCGCCTGAACGGGCAGATCTATGTCAACACGTGAACACGTTTTTTTTTTTCCATCCCATTTACGTATCATCTTCGCCCTCCCTTTCTCTCTCCTCCCTATATAACTGGTATGGATACATGGTCGTAACTCAGATCCGGGGTCATGAAGTAGGCGCTTCTCCCTCCTCCCCACTACGTAAGGCTCGTGCCTTGATTTTTTACCACGCAGAAGACTTCATTGCCCCTTTCTTTCACTCGTCGACTCGCATCGAATTGCACGCGTATGTATCATATGATGCATCGAAGGCACGTAGGCACGTCCGTCGAGCTGCGCACGCGCTATTAACTCGTAGGAACATATGATACACTTGACACTTGACTCGTAATAAACTCGTGTGTAAAGTTAAGAGGCATCAGTCAGTGGGGTGAGTGGTGAGAATGAACTCGTAACGACACTTGTCTTGGATATAATCGTACTGGTACGACGTTTTTACTGTAGATTCAAGAGCGGTGCTGCGAAAAATGGTGAAACATGAAAACAAAACTGAAAACGCAACTGAAAAAAGGGCAGACCTCGAATAATAAGTACGAAGCTACGACGAGTATCATACAGAAGTTGACCTGACCCAACCAACCCCCACCCCCCCCCGACAACCACACCAACAATGCCCGTTAGGTTTTTTTTCCACCATCTACCACCAGACCAGAGCACGCAGAACAAGAGAAGCAATCAATTCCATCAGCAAGACTGCAGCAATCGCCAGCCAAACAAAAGGCCTCACAAAACAGACATAAGAACCCAGCAGGAGCATTTGATGATGCATGCCAATCAATATGCATTTCATTACGTGTTGTTCATCTGGATCAAAAATAGAAAAGAGAGCAGCAAGCAGTCTCGTACATATGTACGAGTATGATACAAAAAGTTCTTGTTCACGTACGAGCCAGCTGTAGGAATCTCTCGGTACCGTTCGTTGTGGTTTGGTATGCACCAGGGATATGATTCGTATACGATGTACGAGTACGAGCAGGAATAGGAATGCTACTACGTACTGCTGTACTACGCGGTATCTCTATACTGCTGCTACTCGCAAGTACAAGCTGTAATAATGGTCGTGCCGTGAAAGAGTCAAGAGTCTTCCTCTCTCTTTGCCCCTGGTATAGAAAAGCCGGCCGGGGGGGGGTACATATATGACGACATCAGGCTGCACTGCTTTTGGGCAGCAGCAGCAGTAGCAGCAGCAGCAGCAGCAGCAGCAGCAGTGTACTCGCTCGCAGTGGAGTGGGCTACGTATTGAACACGTACGTCAAAAGTAGCACCAGGTGCCTACGAGGTACCTGGTATACAAACAGCAGTACGACGAGTACTATAAGCAGCAGTGCGTTCGTACGAGCTCGTACTCGTACGCGCAAGTAAAAATCTGAGAGAAAAAAACACTCGTAAATAATACCTCGACCCAAACAACCAAAACAAATAACTTGTCTTTAGTATCGGACGACCAGCGTGGTGTCTTTTTGGCGGCTGCTCGATTTCCACGGCAAGACTTGGATAGGTCAAAAACCCAGCCCCCCTCCCCTCCCTCCGTCTCCCCAAAAATAAAAAGGGAAATGAAGAAAGGAAGGAGGGAGGGGAGGGCGTGCGTCTACGCATTCCACGAGAATGAGAGAGGGAGAACATCAGAGGGTAGGGTCTACAGGGCTTTATTCCATCGCGAGGACTGACAAGCCGTTTGCTCGGGCTGCTTGCTCGCCCGTTGGTGTCTGCCCTCTGCTGGTTCAGATTGTACTTGAGCTAGTAAACGAACGCTCCCTCTCTCTCTCTCTGCGCCGAGGGAAAGGCTGGAAAAAAATAACAAACAGTAAAAAAAAAAGCAGTAAAAACTGGGGGGTCCAAGAATCGAATGCACTCTATTTTCTATACAAAAATAAATAAAGCGAAAAAATGTTTTTGAGCTTCCGGTACAAATGAAATCCGTCCCAACATATTTCAATAGTTTTGGCGACTCACGCTGATTTTGACTTGTTCAATGAACAACCGACTTGACTTGACCCACAGGGCCGGGACATTTTTCGATTATTTTTTTCAAAAAAAATAAAACATGATGATGCCGGAAAGGGCTCGCTGGGCGCCGCGACTATATAGCGTCTCTCGCCAACACCCCAGCGCCGACAAGCACGGTACCGTCGCATGCCTAGCCAGAGGTCGGATCCTTTCGCCCGCTAAAGGTCTAGCCGCCTACGCCGCGCCACCAACAACAACCAACGCCAACACCGCTCACATCTGTTGAGTATTGTGACCCGTCCTCCTCCTCCTCTCCCTCTTGATCGTACTGCTCTCCGTCATCATCTCCTCCTTCTCCTCGTCCTGCTTCGCGAGCCGCCGTTGCCGCCGCCGCTGAGGCCGCTGAGGCCGCTGCGGCCGCAGCCTCCTGCTGGCTTTGCTGCGTCTCGGCGTGGTCGGTGCCCACGCAGCCGTTCACCAGGTCGAAATCCGCACAGTCTCCGAGGCACTCGAACATTTTAGACATGGTAGCCTAAAGCTTTGCAGCCTGCCTGCGGCGGCTAGACTCAAGTGTACAACCAAGACCTTTGCTCTCCCACTCTCCACTCTGCCAGGCAGGAGGACTGAATTTCCTGTGAAAAAAATCGATAGCGCGGAGACAAATAAAGGCGCAAGGTGCAATCCTTGTTTTTTCCGAAACCGGGGACCTCTCCTAAGGCACGCTCCGTGTGTTCTTGGCCGGGCGTGACAGATGGATGCGTCTTCCCTGAGATCGGCCAGGAATCGCGAAGGTGTTATTGGTGCGGAGGCCCCTCTGGCTGATTTTGATCGATGGGTTGGGTTCCAGCCTCCCAGTCTTCCAACTTTCGCAGACTTTCGCACCGAAAAACAGTTTTACAAATCATGGATTCATACCCCTATCATCTTTTATGTGCTCTGATCTTATTGGCTTAAAAGTTCTGCCGTTGTGACATTTTGGGCTGTTGGGATTACTTAGGGATCCTTGGTTTGGGATTTGATTTGGATTGGGGCTGGGGGCTGGGGGGTGGGCGTTGTTTTCTGATGATTTAGATATGATGCTGGTCATGATGTGATATGATTGTTTTATTTTTAGGATGCAACGAATGTCTGGAAACTGATGCTGCTGGCTTAGACTATTATTGGCTGTGCTCGTCTTCTTCAGTACCGGTAGGGTGTGTGTAGCTGTGTTGACATCAATCCTCTCCCCCAACCTTGGCGGAGATGGGGGGGGCACGACACCTGCTTCGCAGCGGTGCATTCACTTCTCCTCGGCATCATCATCGCCATCAGCAACATCGTCGCCACCACCACCAGCTTTTTGTATTGTTGTTGGTGTTGGTGGTTGTTCTGTCAGGATGCGGCAAAGGCTCCAGCGCAGAGGATACTACCGCTACTACTCCTATTCGCAGGGATAGCAGTCCACCTCGAGCTTCCCCCAAAGCCCAACGGGCGATCCTTACCTTCGACGGAACTGAGACAGCGGAGCGGCGACTCGAGTTCTTGAGAGAGGTCCGGGACGACGGGTACGCGTGCTGGCTGTTCCCACGGTCATTGTCAGCGGCTGTGTGCCTCCAGGTATAGACAGACGTTTGATGTGATGGCACGCTACGAGGTAGTCGCGGGCAAGGGTTACGTACAGCAGTAGTCAGTGTACTCTGTGGGCTTCCTCGTGTAATTTGATGAGGACAATGGCATGCAGAAACAAGATACCACACAGCTGACAGAACCCCAAGAGGATCGTATACAAAGCACTATGTATCGAAATATAAGGATGGTTTGTATATAAATATTCAATCAAATTAATATCTATATTTCGGGACACAGTGGTACGTATGTTATGAGTGCTGCTGCTGGTGCTGCTGCTGCTGCTCTTGAGCTTTTTATACGACGACCCTTTGATGTTTGCATCCGTTATACGCCCCTCGTGTGTCCGTGTCCATGGCACAAATCCAGCATCTATCCGCCATCACCAAACTCGGCCCAAGGTGTACAAAATCCTCCGCATTACCAGTCATAACCTGTGCTTTTGACTTACTTCCTTATGTCTAGCTCCCATATCGCTGCTATGATACGTACTCGTACTGCTACTACAGTACTTACTGCTGTTGTTGCTGTGTTTGGCAGAACGACGATTCCATCACGGCCGCTAGTATTCCGGAGAGCGCCCCAAGACTTCGGAGTATCTTATGGCGGGTAAATCTTGAAACATGGCTGCCGAGCGTGCTCTGCTCAGCGCGAGACGAGCCGACCCCGTCCCCGACGAGTGGCATCCGTAGCCAGGACGAGCACGATTGCATCGAGTTGGTGGAGGATGCTTTGCGAGGGTCCGAGACGGCTAACTCTGTTGTTGCGGCTGTTACAGTGGGAGGAGTTAAATTCATTGCAAGGTAAACATATCAGGGGAAGAGTTGAATACGCACTACGTACGACGTACAGCCAACGTACTTGATGTACGTAGAGCAGAGAGTTGGTAAAAAAACACAAGACAATGCAGGTTTGACAAACGGCTGTACAGCAGTAATATAATTAATAGCACCAGGTACGTTCAGTGCCAGGGTACTGTACGAAGAAAACTGACGACTTACGAGTACAAGGTGATACGTACCGCTGTACTACTGCTATACCACTCCGACTCGAAATATAAGGACCATTTCAATTGGATATTGATATACGAACGGTCCTTACATTCCGGACCAGATTGGTAGGCATGGACGCGTGACACCACACACGCCTCCCACCAGGGGAGGACACGCTCCCAGGGGAGAGAGGTGCCGCGATACGCTAAACCACAACCAACCGTGGACACCTCCTCCGTTGTATCTTGGAAGTTGCTCAACGACCGAACATATCCAATTGCCTCGCGAGCGGAGAAAATGCTGCCGTAGAATTATACCACTCTGGACGGAAATATAAAGAGCATTCAAATATTAATATTAATACTAATCGGTCCTTATATTTCCGCCCAGATCGGTATACGTCGGCGATAACAGTCCGCATCAACAACAATTGGGTTCTATAGCGTGCCCCTCGCAGGTGAAAAGTAGTTAATGTCGTGAATTAGTATGGACTTACTAATCCAGCTCCACATCCTCAAACATCAGGACAACAAAACCCAAGCTGCCATCACGTTGAACGTTCTACATCAGGGACCTGAGTAACGGACACGAACGTCATTCAACTACTTAATAATGCGAGAACGGACAAATTACCTGTACTGAGGTAATTACCAGCCTTCCAAGCCCATATATATAGAACACCTGGTCTCGTCTCGATATTCTGCGCCCCCAACTCATACCATGAGCGTCACAACCACTATATACAATATGCATCGTGTCCGTCTTTGGTCAAACTTAGGTATTCCACACTACTCGTGTGTACGTAGCTCAAGGCATTCCTGAATTAATTTCATCCATCCCTACCCTGAGATAGAGTGATGGCCACAGGCGGCGAAACAGGAAGGGGATAGGATTAGCAAAACGTTTCCTTGCAATATATGGAAACAACGTAATGCGCGCCAAAATGTTGGAGGTGCCTCTATTTGGAGTAGGAACGGTACTCCGTCTCGAAAGGGGTGCGTGGTTAATGGTCAAATGACTAAGGCAAGCAACAAATGAGCCCCCCCCCTACCCCTGTCTGTTGAAACAATTTATACATGTAATGTGCGGTGGTATTCGAAGAGTAGCATATGTAGGTCCTTCGGTATTGTTCGTTTTATAAAGGTTAAACCACTGAGCTACTCACGCAGTCAGCTCGGACTGAGTATCATAAGCTCAGTAGTTTAACCGTATACGAAGTACTAAACTGTAGTACACCTGCGTACGTTCTCGGTGGAGGGAAAAATGCTTGGAAATAGTGCGGGATAAGCTTTGCAATTGTAATAGGGTGGAGCGATTGGAATGGAGTGGAGCGTTGCAACAGTAGTAGCCTGCATGCCTACCAGCGCGCCGCGTTGCACGAATCGAAGGAAACACCCGCTGGCACCCCCGTATGTACACATCCCATCATGCGCCATTGACGGGCCATGTCAGGTTGAACGACAACCAAACATACACCTGTGGTATAATACCAGGTATGCATGAAGGCCGAAAAAGACAAACCAAACGGAGCTCTTGTTCTTTTTTTTTCATGTCTGCCGTCGCACAGCGCTAACACCGACGAAACGCCATGGGTGCAGGCGATGGCGCGCTGCATGGAACCAGACTTCGCCAGTTTTGTGCTGCCATTTGCGTGCAAAAACTTGTACACGATCCTCGCTTCCGAACGAGAGAGGGACCAGCTTCTACCTGCCCTTGAGGTCCTCTCCCGCAACGCTGCCGCCGCCGCCGCCTCCTCTACGGCTGCTTCTTCCACTCTGGCCCCTGATGAGAAGCACTCCTTGCCTTCTCCCGAGAACATCGAGAGACTCCTCCACCTCATCCGCCCCCGCAGCGGTCAGACTCCTTCCTTGCGCATGATAGCCCCAAGACCTAGCGGGCGCACAAGCGGAACCGTGTTCGCTTTCGTCACCCAATACACCCTAGGAACGGCCCTGCGAGCAAGGCTCGCAGAAGGACTGACGCGCTCAACCGACAAAGAAGGAGAAGCCGAGCAATCGTCCCTAGCGACGGCAACAATCAGTGAGGAAGGAACACCGGTAGAATCACAGTCGGACGAGAAAGAAGACGGGAAGGGAACTCCCGGTGTACCGTGGCGGGGTTCAGGAGCGCCGCGCAGCGGTGACGACCAGCTGTCGGCCGAAGCAGGAGGCGAGGCTGGTAGCCGGCATCACGGACGGGATGGGGGGGCGGCGCGGCTCCCTCCTCTCGCGCGTTGCGAGATCAGAGGAGTCGTGGACGGTGTGGAGGCCGTACGCATCCCCCTCGACGCCACCGAGACGGAAGAGAGTTTGATCGCGAGGGCGGTGTACCCAGCGTACCCTCCCCACTGCAGCGAGCACCCGCTACAGGCAGCGATGGAAGAGAAGGCGGGCGGCAGAGCCGGAGGGGCTTGGGACGCCAGCGAAGACGTATTTCACCTCGAAGCCAGGGAGGTCGAACGAGTCTGCACGCCTCAAAGCTTCGGCGTCCACCGTGCCCACGCCGAGCTGTCCTGTTGCACCGTTGGCGTCGCCGGCGACTCGGCAAACGACGAGACACCCACCGCAGCGGCAGGGGACGCAACGCCGTCCGGCTCTAGTTGCGA
Organism: Saccharina japonica; assembly: GCA_008828725.1. NCBI lineage: Eukaryota > Phaeophyceae > Laminariales > Laminariaceae > Saccharina > Saccharina japonica. The sequence continues at coordinate 91,258 of MEHQ01003464.1, forward strand.
GGTCTTCGCGAAAACCTCTCCAGTCGAGTACTTCCATACAGCGAACGGGGCCGACGTATATTCGTCCTGGGACGAGGAGGACGGCGAGTCGGGGGGGGAGGGTCGGAATCGACTTCTGGACCCTCCGCCGGACGACATTTCGGTTTCGCTCTACTTGGAAAGCGCACCAGAAACGATCCGCACTACGGTAGCCGTGCCTCGATGGAGTTCCGATGGAGAGGTTTGGGAGGTGGGTCGACGACTCGTGCTTGTGTCCTTGTCGTAATCAGGCTGGTCGTGTAGCAGCGACGAATATCACAGGACAGATGCAACCTTTAGTTGCAGCATTTTTGTGTGTGTTGTTTGTTGATATCGACGCACAGAGTTTGTTATGGGTGTGTATACACTTGTTTCCCTATCCGATTTCTGGTCTGGTCTGGTCTGATCCCCCCAAGAGTTTTGTTCGGTGTGTATATACCCGTTTTTCCTTTCCGATGTCTGGTCTGGTCTGACCTGCCCCCCCCGTGTAACCTGCTGTGATAGAGCGCAACAATGGAGCGATGAGCAATCCCATAGGGTAGATAATCGCTGATCGAGTCCGTGCAGAGCTCTTCCTCAAAAGATGCATGGTATACCTGGTCCGTGGCACGCCCGAGGTGTATGATAACCCGACCTGACCTGTTGGTCTTCAAGAAATCGACGAATGATACAACCAACCATCCACGAATTAGTGGAGCCGGAAGCCCTTCCGCGGTGTCTCAATTGTTCCCACCTTTCGTGACGCGGCGCGTTGCACTGACGGTCGGCGGGCTTGATGCCCTGTGTAACGCCGCAAAGGCGCGCGTGCACACGGATACAGTACGCGACAGATGTTAAGAACCTCTTATTTTTGGCCAGACTGGAATTTTTTATGTAAGATTGGGTGGGTTCCACACTATTTTCAGTACGAAGAGGTTGCGTTCTTATTGTTTTCCCCCACAATCTCAGCCTCGAGTTCTTAATGATCAGATTCTTAACATCTGTCGCGTACTGCTGTATACCTGGTATTTACGCGATATGATAGCATGACAGAGCGCCCCGCACCCATCTCTGATTTCCGTCCCAAACCTTGCCGTCACTCACTGCAATGCCCGCTGTTTCAACCAACGTGGGCCCGAGGCGAGAGCAGGCGGCGTTCCGCGCGTGCTCTGAGACTTTCGGTCCGGAACAAGCTGTCATGGTGAACAAGAACGACTGCGTGCATTTGGCCACGAGTGCCATACGGGCGAAGCGGGTAAGTAAGCAACATACCAACCGAAATGCGCTCGTGCAAATCGCCGGATATCGTGCAAATCGTCGGACAGATGTGTAAACAAAAAGGGGGGGGTGGTCGGTACGTTGTCGTTGCACGCGAACAGTAGCATTTACATCTGGTGCCCACGGACCGTTTCCGTATCGTGGTCCTCTGCCTCCCCTGGTGATCGTTTCCGTGTTGTAAATATTCTCCCCCCCCCCCTGGTGTTATCGGTGGTGGGGTGTCATCGCTCGTCCTTATTCGTTGCTGTGAGTCGATTTATAAGGACCGTTTGGACTAAAAAATGCGTTCCTTGCACTTGTGTAGAGAGTGGTACGGTAGTCGCCAATCGAAATTTTATGTCCATGCAACCGGGAAATGAAGGCTCTTTGACTCCGGCCTGCCCCCGGAGTTCTCTGAGAATGCTTGTGCGGCAGCTATTAATAGTTGTTGTCGTCGTTGTTCTTCTCGCATTAATTTCATCGTCACATAGTCTAGTTCCGTGGTGCACAAGACCGCCTCAAGCAGTTCAGTTTTATCCATTGTTAGGCGTGACGGGGCATAGTGTCGTACCAGGCTTATAGGTTTCGTGTGTGTTTTCACTTGACCATTATCGTTGTTGTCGTAGAAGCGCTGCTCGTAGTCTGTATAACATATTTCGGGGGGGCATAGTAAATAGGACCTATGGTACAAGCAAAAAGCTACCTATTTTTATATTTTTACTAACAATATTTGGTCCTATTTACTATCGTCCCCCGTACTATTAAATAGTAGTCGTATATCTGGTATATGATAGCAGTAATCGTAGATGAAGATTGAGTTTTGCCATCCGACGACAACCACAACAACAACAACTAACAACAGCAATATAAAAAAAATACTGATTTAAAAGGGCATGGGCGGGTCAAAATAATTAATCGATGCCTTACGTTATAGTGTCAATTGTTAATATTAATAATTTGTGTTCACACCTTCAGGGCGGACACGCGTACTGCTGTAAGTAAGTACTGTCATATATTCGAACCATGCTATTCAGCGGCAACCCACACTGCCCTCCCCCTGCATCCCCGCGCCCCGCCGCCCGCTCGCTCGGGGTGAAATCTTGGCTCGGGAACCGCCCCAAAAAACAAAACCAGGCGGACCTGTTCTACCGCATGTCGCTCCGCCTGGATGCCTACCTGAGGGGCAAGGACCCCAGCTTCGTCTTCGAGGGGCACACCGGTTTCAACCCAGAGAAGGTATGGTCCTCGGCATCACCTCCTCCCCCGGCCTTCTTCCCCACTGACTCCTTTTTTTTTGCTACGACAAAGAAAGGTACGAGTAGCTTTTTTTTGTTTTTTTTTCGGCCTGAAAAAAAAAAAACGTTTCTGACTGACTGAAGGTGGTGGTGCCTTAACCCTTTTAGAACTGCAGTCCCGTTTTGGGGACAAACCACTCTAATTCTAAGTGATTTGTCCCCAAAACGGGACTCCAGTCCTATAAGGGTTAACCCCCTTTTTTGTTACGGGGGGGGGGGGGGTGTACTCATGTTGTGCACGGCCGTAGTCATATGACCATAGACCCTCGCATCCCTACAATGCCGGGACGGAGCGCGTTGGGTTTTCACCAACCAGGCAGACATTGCTTGCACCAAGCGCGAAACGCCGTGGGGTATTGGGCGAGTCGCATGGAGGGTGAGCTGCATCCTGCTAAGAACCGCCTCTGAGGCGGAGTTGCTGGGGTGACCATAGTAAATAGGGACCTAAAGGGCCCGTTTTAACGAGTATGAAATAAATTCAATTTGGAAAAAAGAAAATTCAAATACGCTTTTCATTGGTCAACACACGCACCAGCACCAAATATTATGCCCCAAGATCCTAATCTTTGGTGCTGGTGCGTGTGTTGACCAATGAAAAGCGGATTTGAATTAAAAAAAATCCAAATTGAATTTTTTTCTTCTTCGTTAAAACGGGCCCTAAGGGTATACACAAAAAAAAAAACTCGATTATTTGACCTATTTTTGCTATTATTACGGAAGACCATAATAAATAGGACCAAATATTGTTAGTAAAGATAGGTAAATATAGCGTAGGTCCTATTTACTACTATTTTTTAAAAAAATTAAAAAAAAAAACAACAACAGCTGTGAGCTCGAGGTTACTATTACAGGGGAACGTAGTTAACAGGACCAAATATGCCTACTAAAAATACTGTAATATATAGGTTTTAGTATACCAGATGGGTCCTGTTTACTATGGCCCCCCGTAATATATATTATATATGGTCCCCCGCAACAACAACATTTTTAGGTCCCATATTTACTATGGTCTCCCGTACTATACCGGTAGTAGTTATTACGGGCAAGGACCATAGTAAATAGGACCTACGGCACAGACAAAAACCTATATAATTACCTATTTTTACTAACAATATTTGGTCCTGTTTACTATGTTCCTCCGTGATAGTACACTTCCTGTCGTGACTCTCCGATGGGGGGCAACGTGTACGTAGTTGTATCATACGTATTGCATGTTATTGGTTGCAAGCCAACCCCACATGTTTCTGTACGTATTATCATGGTGTGCTGGGCTTGTGAGCTTCTCAAGTGTTTTTTTTGTTCGATGAATAAGTCGGTTGTTGGATGAGGTCGTTTTAGGACCGGACTCACTCACTCCCGTTCTGGGGACAGATTGCTTCAGATTAGACTTAGTAGGCTTTTTGAGATCAGACTTACTACATGTTTGAGGTTCAAGACTCAGTTCTTAGATGTTCGAGATTTAGACTTAGCAGGCGTTTGATATTATACTTCGATATTTGAGATTACGCTCAGATATTTTAGACGAGACTTGGATATTTTATGGTAGCCTCAGATATTTGATATTAGACCTAGATATTTGAAATTAGACTTAGACAGTTGATATCAGACTTAGGCATTTTTTCGTTTACAGTGCAGTTCTTCTGTGTGAAGGTTGATTGAGAAGCCTCATAAACAAAACAAAACAAAAGCGCTACGACGTATATACGAGGCACCCCCCTATGTCCCCCAGCATTCCCTCCTCCGCCCTGGCCTATATAGCATACCCGCGTGTTCTTCAACTGTCCGCACGAGACATCCCGGGGTGGGGCTACGCTGTGCATTATAATACACGTATATACGTGTCGGTGTTTAATTTATTGGTGTCGAAAACCAATCATCCTGCCATATACAAACAGTACTCGTCGTATAGATATATCGTCTCCAAAACAAAACAACCAGATAATGAATTCACACAGAGCTCACAAGTTCATTGATTAAATCAGTTCACCCACCCTTCCCTTGTGAATGTCACATATTTTACTTGGTATCATGTATGTGTATCCTACTGTCTTACATAAAATGTCATCTTATACCACAGTACCGGACACCTGATAAGAAACAGGCTATTAAGAAAGCCAGGCTGAGATGAAGAGGAAACCATGAATCGCGGAGTCGTGATCTTGAAATTAGTGCAGAAAGCACCCTCTCTCGAATAATAAATCCAGCCTGGACAAGATTTTCCTGTTTCTCATTGGATGTCCTGTACTGCCACTCGTGCTGTATACGTGTCAACGGTTTGCGGCGTCGAAAATCAAATCATTGCTGGCGTGCTGCTATTATTGATAATAGAAACCCGTTTTTTATATATTTATAAAATTGAAAAACAACAGCTGTGTGATCGAGGATCTCGTCAAAACTCATATTTGCAAGCTGAATACTCGTATATATATATATATTATAATCGGCAGCGATTAGTAGGTAAATATATATATATATGTATATACCACCTTGGTGTATGGGTTAGTATGAAAAGTCTCCCCGAGGGAACACAAAACGATCACCCCAGCACCCAGCATCGGGGTCTGTTCGGCCGAAAACGGAAAAAAAAAAACAGAAGAAGTTATTTATACGTACGACTCGTAACGCCTCGTGAAACTGATGTATAGTGTTTTTTGTTTTTCACAACCGCCCTCCCTCACGAAAACTATTTTAACACATTATATGTACCCAGGTATATATGTATCATATTTATATGTATACACATTATGCTACCTGGTATATATAAACAAGCGAGCGAGAGTGTTACTATTCTGTAGCAACGAACGGGTGAACCGAGCCAGAGTTTTTTGTTCTTTGTTTTTTGGTGCCGCGGGGGTCATGCGTGATGCGTGCTTGACCTGACTAGTGATACTCTTGTGTCCTTACCCTGATCACATCACACTTGCTCGTGGACCCTGAAGAAAGTGCTTCTACTTTTTTTGTATTCGATTATGTCGAGCTTCTTCTTCTACCTTTTTTTTTATCGATGATGTCGAGCTTCTTTTTATGTCTGTATGTATGTACGTATGTATGTATGCGCCGTCGCCGGTCGTTTTAGGGGTGGATGTGTTCTTTGTTATGGGGGGTAAAATGCCATCTCTGTGGCACTTCGTACATAGTCCGTCGGACTCGAAACTAGAAAAAGACAATAATACCTGGTATGTATATCATACGTACGTTTGTTTGCTGTAAACGCATCATCATCAGGTTCCCCGCAAACTCGGATCCGGGGTAGATGGCATATAAAATTCCCCGTTTATTTTTGTAAGTGCATCATCAGGTTCCCCAATCAATGCCAAACTCGATTATGGGGTAGATGACAGATAGATGACACATACAATACCCCGCCTTTTCGAGACGCCTCCTCCAGAAAACGAGAGAACCCCCCCCCCCGTCCATATGCAAGTCCGCTTCAGAGGCGGTTCTTAGCAGGATGCAGCTCACCCTCCATGCGACTCGCCCAATACCTCACGGCGTTTCGCGCTTGGTGCAAGCAATGTCTGCCTGGTTGGTGAAAACCCAACGCGCTCCGTCCCGGCATTGTAGGGATGCGAGGGTCTATGGTCATATGACTACGGCCGTGCACAACATGAGTACACCCCCCCCCCCGCGAGAGAACGGCGACCGACCGACCGACCGACCGACGGAGGGACGGGCCGACCGACCGACCGACCGCCCGCCCGTGCCATCACCACCACCACCACCAACACCACCAACACCAACACCACCAACACCAGCACCTTACTGCCTCCTCTGCTGGTGGAAACGAAAAACACACGCCTGTCCAACGCATGAAGAAATAAAGCAATCAGTCAGTCAGTCACTCAGTCAGTCACTCACTCAGTCAGTCACTCAGTCACTCAGTCACTCAGTCAGTCAGTCAGTCAGTCAGTCAGCCAGTGCCTTCGAATTGTTTTGTTGGGGACTCTCTCACCGCCCTTCTCGCCCTTCTTGCCTCTTCTACATATCATATGTACCCACGGGACGTTGTTGCTATATATACATATAGGTGGAAGCGCTCGGGGCGATGTCGCGCGGCGGAGGCGAGCGTGTGAGCATGGTGTGCGAGGTAAGCCGGTCGACCGGGGTGTGTGTGTGCTATTCTGGCACTCATTCATGTCGGACAGATAGATCTAGATCATGTACAGATCATCTAGATAGAGATCATCTATTACGGGGGAACTTAGTAATCAGGACCAAATGTGATTCGTAAAAATAGTGTAGTATGCATGTTCATGTGTATGTCATGGGTTCTGATTGCCATGCTCCCCCGTAACGGGGATCACTTATATACAGATCATGTACAGATCATCTATAGACCATCTAGATCCTAACGTGTCGTTTTGAGATGTTTGTGCAAGATCTGCATAGTACAGATCCAACCCAGGAGATATATATATATATATGTCGTAGGATCATGCAGGTTATACGCCCCCCCTCCATGCGACTCGCCCAACACCTCACGGCGTTTCGCGCTTGGTGCAAGCAATGTCTGCCTGGTTGGTGAAAACCCAACGCGCTCCGTCCCGGCATTGTAGGGATGCGAGGGTCTATGGTCATATGACTACGGCCGTGCACAACATGAGTACACCCCCCCCCCCCCCACCCGGCAACGTGAGCTAAGTCATACAGATCATACAGATCATACAGATCATACAAGGTTCCCTCCTTCGGGATTGGTTGTGGTTTGACTTCAAATCCCGGGGGGGGGGGTGTCTGTCGTAAGCTGAAAAGAACGGAGAACACACCAGCAGTAAGCAGGCGTGCGTTCCTCGTGTATATACAACAGCAGCTTCTACCCGTACGCAGCTACCGGGCAATAAGAACGAAGAGCATAGCCATCACCGGGGGGGCAAAAGTAACCTGGCGAGCAAGTAACACCGGGCCAGCCCAAACGATTTTATAGTTAGTTTTATATACAAGAATAGGAAGGCATTGAAACATATCTATCTGCCATCTGCCCTCGAGGGAAGATTCTACTGTGTAGGTCATGAATTGGGGAACGATTACGATCTGTCTTCGGAGGTGTGCAATGTTACACCCGCCACTATGTTCATCGTGACACTCCAGAACGGTCCTTGCATTCCGGATGTGTACGAGAAGACTCTAAAATGGGGGGCCATACAGTACCATGAGCAAATAGGGACACAAGTCACCAATATTGCTAGTAAGAATAAGGAAATATATCATAGGCACTCGTAAGTATTCGTGCGTTCCGTAGGTTATCCTATTCACTACGTACGTATGTATTATTTATTTATTTTTTGTAAAAACAGCTGTGAGCTCGAGGATTTCGTCGAAGCTCATGCTTTGCTAGCTGAGTGTAATACTTCGATCGCGCGTACTTACGGATTTTATATGTCCTCATGTAGGATGTACATCCCGTATGAGGGGGGCACAATCTGAGGCTGTAGAATTCAGGAAGTGTGTGTCTATTTGTGGGGGGAGAAATAATTAAAATTAAATTACACTTAAAATTAAAATTAAACAGTCTATTATATATGGTCCCCTGTACCGAAACAAGGGGGTGCGGTTTCATGTTCACAAACGGGCCCACCCCCCCGCAGATATATGTATATAGGGGAAACGGTTTTGTCCACAAGTTGATACTATATGATGTAAGAAACTACTACCAGGTACGTACCAGGACAGCAGTGAGTGCATCTGTATATGCCGCAAGAAACTACTACGTACCAGGACAGCAGTGAGTGCATCTATATATGCCGCATATATACGTACACATATTGTATGCGTATATCTACTCATAGTATGGTGTATGAACATATTACGTATACTATTAATAATATAATAAGGATTACATTTCATCCCTGCGTTTTCCGAGCCCGACGCCCATTAGTCGAGGGGGACACCCAGCCCGCCCTCGGCCAATCAGGGGCCGCGGTGCGGGCGGCGGAAGTTGCCCCTCGGGGGAACCCCCCAGTCCCGCCGCACCCGGGGACGATAAAACCCCGTCCCCGGTTCGGAAATCCCTCCGTGTCTCTACAACTCCGACCGCCCAGGGACGGAAAAAACGATCCCCCGGCTCGAAACCGCCCCGCGCGGTGTGGAAACCCCAGCCCCACCAGACGATAGCTGATTGGCTGGAGCTCGAAGATGAAGCCAGCACCACCCGGGGACGACAAGGCCCCATCCCCGGATCGGAAATCCCTCCATACATGTACAACTCCAACAGCTCGGGGACGAAAACCGAGAGCTTCCGGGTAGACACCGCCGCGCATGATGTGGAAACCCCAGCCGCACCGTCCGATCGCTGATTGGCTAGGGCTCGAAATAGAGCCAGAGGCACGCGGGAACGATAGAGTATCATCCCCGGATCGGAGATCCCGCCATGCATCCACAACTCCTCACCCGGGGACGATAAGGCACTATCCCCGGATCGGAAAATCCCTCCATACATGTACAACTCCAACAACGTGGGGACGAAAGCCGAGATCTTCCGGGGACAACAAAGTATCATCCCCGGATCGGAAATCCCGCCATTCATCCACAACGTCTCACCCGGGGACGATAGTTCCCCATCCCCGGTTTGGAAATCCCTCCGTATCTCTACAACTCCAACCACCCGATGACGAAAATAATTATGCCCCGGGTCAAAACCGCCCCGCACGGTGTGGAAACCCTAGCCCGACCGGCCGATCGCTGATTAGCTTGGGCTCGATAATAAAGCCAGCGCCATCCGGGGACGATACGACTCCATCCCCGGTTTGGAAATTCCTCCATACATGTACAACTCCAACAACGCGGGGATGAAAACCGAGGTCCCCCGGGTCGACACCGCTGCGCACGGTGTGGAAACCCGAGCCATACGACTCATCGCTGATCGGCTGGGGTATCTTTGAGGGTATACCGCACGCGGGAAGGATAAGGTCCTATCGCCAGATAATTCATCCTTCCATACATTACCATTCCGACAAATCGGGTATGGAATAAGTGATCCCTACTGTCGATACTGCCCCGCACGGTATGGAAACCTCAACCCCACTGGCTCCATCACTGGGTGGCTGAGGTTCGTGCAGCCAGCTCTACCCGGTGAGGGTAAAGTGTCATCCCCGGACCATGAATATGTCCGTGCATCTACAAATCCGACAACACGGGGATTATAACGGTGATTCCCCAAGTCGATACCGCCTTTCGCGGTGTGGAAACTCAAATGCCACTGGCTCGTTGCTGATTTGCTTTGTGGGCTAAAGTTCGTGAAGCCAGCGTTCCCCACCAATGGGAGCAAGGAGACTCAGCAAGTTCGTTAAACCCGATCTAATAAACCTGTTTGTTTAGGAGTGGTTGTCATTCCACATGGATCACCATCTACGCAGCCTTCGCTTGGCGTAGGCCAATACGAAAAAATAAGGCGCGCGAAGCGCGCCGATTATTGCGCTTGTGTGAAGTAATATTAACACGGGATATATAGGCTTTGGGTCGGATATGTATGTACCTGGTTGGACAGATGGCGAAAACATGTATACCGATTGTTTCGCTCTTTGCGGTTGCAATTTTCCTGCCCGGCAGAAGGAGAGCGGCTGGGCAGTACAGTAGCACAAAAAAGTTGGACGATTCCCCCTGTACATGGAAACAACGTGTTGAGCGCCCAAATGTTGGAGGTGTCTCTATTAGGAGTAGGAACGGTGCTCCGCCTCGAAAGGGATGCGTGGTCAATGGTCGAATGCCTAAGGTAAGCAACAAATGAGTACGCACCCCCCTCTCCCCCCTGGTCTTCCGAGCCAGCAGTGCGCTCGGTCACAGCGTCCGCGGGCCAGATTTTTTCAATTGGCGATGGTTTTGACGGAGACATGCGGTTTGTGTGCGAAAGGACCGGACGTGTGCGGACAGTCTACGTATATAAGTTTTTTTTTTCCAGTAGGACTGTGTAAACAAACAAGGCATGCATGCCTGCCTTGGCTGATGGAGTTCATGGCTAGTTGTTGATATCACGTACCACTCTGTACATGAAATGTAAGCACATTTCGTACATTAATATTCAATAAAAACGGTGCTTCTGTTTCAAGACAGGCTATGTCCCTAAATATAAGAACCTATTAAACACTAATATTAAATAAAAGGTGCCTTTATTTCTGGACAGGGTGGTATACGCGGGAAGATTGTAGTCAGAACCCATGCTTTTTGTTTTTTTTTCTCGTAGGAGGGGGGGGGGGGGGGGGGGTCCAACGTAGGTTATGATTACTATGTATTACTATGCCCACCCCCCCCCCCCGGTGATGGTTGGATGGCGAAAATAAGGCAACTTAAGAACTGGCTTACATTATATATTGTTTTCATCAACAGAAAACAAAAACAAAAAAACAAAAAAACAAAAAAAACAAATGTCGAGCCACGAACGCACCACACGACACCGCTCCGATAGACATGTGCATGCACATGTACATGTACGATAACGCAGAAGAGCCACCCCCCCCCCCCCCCCCCCCCGCAAAAACGCCGGACGCAACTAAAATAACCTACGTGCACTGCCTATACGTACAGCCAACAAAATATACACCGATTGTTACGGGGGGGGGGGGCATAGTAAATACCACTCTGTACCGAAATATAAGCACCTTTTCAACACTACTATTAAATCAAAACGGTGCTTATATTTCGGGACAGAGTGGTAGGACCTACGGTACACACAAAAACCTGTATAAAAAATTTCCCTGCGTTTACTAACAATATGTGGTCCTATTTACTATGGCCCTCCGTTACAGCCGGCGATATATCGCGTCCTTCGAAGGTGAAAACTAATGAATGACTTGAAATAGTATGAATTAATATAAACAAATGGTGTTGTATCGTAGGCTGTGGAGAATGTACGAAACGGGGGCCGGGTTTTATGGTCAGCCAGACTCTCACAGCCCTATTATTGACGAATGGGATGGTTCTAAGCTGAAGTGTGTGAACGGCGCCTTTGGCGTGTGTGGTTGCGGGCATTTGTGACCCGATTTGTTTGGGGGGACTTTGATCAAAACAAAGCGGGTCCTGCAACAATGGAGCAGATCTAAAATACACCTCGGAATGGTCTTCGCAGGAGCTTTCGAATGAGCCTACCCAAAGAAGCGAGATCGCGCTGTGTCGAGCTCACAATCGTCGCCGTGAGGGCGCTTCACCGAACAAGCATACGAGCTTTTTCTCAACAGCTATATTATACGTACGAGTATAGCGAGTTCCCCGAAACAAGTTGCGGATTTGGAGAGCTACTCTGTATTACAGCAGTAGTTTTCTTATGATACCTGGTAACCAGACACACACTTGCTCTTTTTGTGTACGCTACCCGAAGGATCGGGTATATGGCACTTTACTTTTGTTCTCCCTCCAAAACCTTTTTTTGGGGTGAGAGGTATACCAGGTACCAGTAGAGCTTTTCAAGTGAGCGACCACCCTCAGGTGCACCATGCGTCCCGTACCATCGCAAAAATTGTTCTCCGACGAGACGGCGGAATGATGTTCCATGGCGAACGGAACCACGGCGTCGCCCACGGGCCAGCCCGTGGGGGTCGCTCCATACCGCACCCCCTTATGGTTATAACCGTGGCGTGTGCCCCATCGATTACACCCACGAACTATTACGCAATGTGTTGTTGGTCCATCGGGGGGGGGGTATCCTTGAGTTACCTCGTGGTTAACCATGTGGCTTGGCCTATGGTGGATACCACGGGCTATTCGAATAGTGTAGATCAATGCCCGGTTATTTTTTTCATGGTACAGTAGTGCCGGTCCCTCTATAGTGGCGGTATGTATGCGCCAGGAAACAATACCGGCACTCTATATAGCGGCAAACCGGCACTATATACTCCGCACACTGCCACACTGGTTAATCCCATCTGTGTCGAGCGATTTCACAGGCACTATATATACGTATAACGGACAGCCGGCACTATTCAACCGGCGCTATGGAGGGATCACTACAGTCCTTACTGTACTTTTACGTTTGACATCCGACCTTATGAAGCCGGCGAGTGTCAGTCGCAAAACAAAAAAGGTGAAGACGCGTAAAAGAAAACGACATGCCAAACCGAACCCTCTAAGCGTTCGTATATCGACATCTCCGTGTTTTTGTTTCCCTTGTTATTTCGCATAGCATCGTAGCTGATCTACAGTAGCAAAAACGCCGAAGTTGATACAAGCACTTTGCGCGAAACGCCCCAAACCGTTCTCCGACAAACACGCGCCCTGCTTGTTGCCCGCCCTTACTATACTGTACCGTCGGCGATGTCTACTCCCTGTCTGCCTGTCTGCCTGCCTGCCTGCCTGCCTGCCTGCCTGCCTGCCTGCCTGCCACTGCCTACTGGCTTCTCATGGTCTACTACCTGCCACTAACCTACTGATTGTCCCTCTTTTTGACAAGATCAAACTTTCCGAATTGATGTTGCTCTTTTGTTTGTTGTACGTTCTCTCATCTCTGAAAAGGTGGGGTTCAACGCCGGGCACAGCTCTCTCAACTGGCTCCTGAGCTCGCACCCTTCGGTAAGGGTGCTAGCCTTCGACCTAGGCGCACACGGCTACGTGGAGCATGCCTTGGCTTTCCTGCAGGTAAACTTTTTTTTTTTTCACGGGGTTTCCAACAAGGAACGGCTGCTTCGCTCACGCCTTTAACTACTTTCTGCAGTAGACGAGTGCTACGTACAATAGGGGTAGAACATATCGACAGAGCATCTACAGATAGATCATCTACAGATCAATCGAGGTCTAGATCATGATCTAGATCATCTACAGAAAAAAAGTGGTCTAGATCATGATCTAGATCATCTACAGATATATCATCTACAAATGGATTATGATCTAGATAATCAGTTCCCTGCCAGCCGTTGCGAGAGGTTGTGTAGGATCTGCAAAGTACGTATCCAGCCCGGTTCCTGCTGTAGATCGTGTGGGTTATACGGCTCTCGCTTGGCAACAAGAGCGGGACCATACAGATTATACGTATCATGCAGATCATACAGATCATACAGATCATACAGATCATACAGATCATCTTCCCTGAAGTATCTAGGTCGTGATGTGGGAATGGATGGTCTGTACGAAACGCCGCACACCTCGGTCGCATAACCTGCACGGCCTACTAATAGGATGTGTCTCCTGGATTGGATCTGTACTATACAGATCCTGCATAAACACATCTTAACGGCAGGTTAGAATATCATAACGGCAGGTTAGGGTCTAGAGGAACTACAGGGATATCATAACGACAGGTTCGGATAGCATAACGGCAGGCTAGGATCTAGATGGTCTATATACGTAGATCTCATAACGGCAGGCTAGGATCTAGAAGATCTACATATATATCATAATAGCAGGCTAGGATATATCTCATAACGGCAGGCTAAGATCTAGATGATCTACATGGATCTCACAACAGCAGGCTAGGAACTAGATGGTTTACATCGATCTCATAAGGGCAGGCTAAAATCTAGATGATCTACATCATCGATCTCATAACGGCAGGTTAGGATCTCATGACGGCAGGCTAGGATCTCATAACGGCAGGCTAGGGTCTAGATGATCTACATATATATAGATATATAGATATATATATCATAACGGCAGGTTAAGATGTCATAGACTGGTGCTACGGTAGGGGGGGTTGCCTGATTTTTACTACCACGTTTACTTCACTCTGCACCTCGCTCAAAACTGGACGCAGGAATATATTGTTGTCGCAGAGTAGCACGCATACCATGGAGGTGCATATATCGAGAACGTAAAGCGTTAATACTTGAAAAAACGCGAAGAACGACGGTGGTCACTCGGCGGAGTGGCTCTCATCCGCTGAAAATAATGGATTTAAAAGCGACCCCCCTACCGTAGCACCAGTCCATAACGGCAGGCTAGGATCTCATAACGGCAGGCTAGGGTCTAGATGACCCACATAGATATCATAACGGCAGGCCAGGATCTTGATGATCTACATAGATCTCATAACGGCAGGCTAGGATCTTGATGATCTACATACACTTCGTATATATATCATAACGGCAGGTTAGGATCTCATAACGGCAGGCTATGATAGGATCTAGATGATGATCTACATAGATAGACCTCACAACGGCAGGTTAATATCTAGATGATCTACGAGTACGTAGATCGTGCTACATCGGCGCGACGTGCGGGATGTTTTCCTTTCCCTCTCGCCTTTCAGGATGTACAGACTCATTCCACGGTAGGTAGGGGTTGCAGTTAGTTTTTGCCTTCTGAGGCAATAGTTAGTTTTTGCCTTCTGAGGCAATTTTTTCTGACCGGTTCGAAGTGTTTGTTTTTTTGACTACTGTAGCTCCTACACTATAATCAGTACAATTATTTTTTGGTCGGGAACAACCTTTTTCCTCGAAGTTCCTGTTTCGGGTATTTATGATACTTCGTAGTATAATGGTTGAGCTCGTCACATGTGAGGGAGGGAGGGGCTCAGAAAATAATAAGCCACCACACCACACCCCACCGCCCGTGGCATTCATTGCGCTCCACAGGCGGTCTTTCCTGGTCGCATCTACCTAGTCGCCGGGGATTCCGCCGTGACGGTGCCCGCATACGCAGCGGAAGCGCGGCAAGACGGGCAGGACCCTCGGGCTTGCGACGTGGTTTTTGTGGACGGTAACCACAGCGAGGAGGGGACGTACGCCGATCTCGTCAACTTCCAGGCCATAGCTAGCAGGTCAGTCTAGGTGATGATGATACATCGACAGAAACACACATGCATAGATACGTACGTACCGACTGACTCAATCACCCCGATCAGGAACCTACTGTGCCGTGCAGTGTTGTGTTGCGCTGTGCTGTGCTGTGCTGTGCTGTGCTGTGCTGTGCTGTGCTGTGCCGTGCTGTGTTGCGCTGTGCTGTGCTGTGCTGTGCTGTGTTGCGCTGTGCTGTGCTGTGCTGTGCTGTGCTGTGCTGTGCTGTGCTGTGCTGTGCTGTGTTGCGCTGTGCTGTGCTGTGCTGTGCTGTGCTGTGCTGTGCTGTGCTGTGCTGTGCTGTGTTGCGCTGTGCTGTGCTATGCTGTGCTGTATCTTCCCCTCTTGTATGGCTCGCCCCAGTAACGAAATCCGCCCCCCATTCCATATCGCAGACAGACGCTTTTGGGCAAGGGCTGGCAGGCGTTCTTTGCAGTAAATATAACGATATGGGGTCGAAAAATTATGTATCATCAGGTGCAGCTGAAAGCAAAGGCAGTACCGCCACATCGTAACCGACGACACTCGGCTCGAGAAGGGCTACAGACATGACCTCTGTGTTGAGTGCATGGCAATGGTTTTTCTAGGTCTACTATTATAGTAGACGTACATACACCCTCTACAGAAGTATGGCTCTACGGAGTGCTCTCAGACGAGACGTTCGCATTTTTCAATTGTACGTCTCGCCTCAATAACCCCCTCCCCGCCCCCGAGTAGGAACGGTGCTCCGTCTCCAAAGAGATGCGTGGTCAATAGTCAAATGACCAAGGCAAGAAGCACATGATTACGGCACCCACGAGGCATATACATAGTGTACCCCTTACTGTCTCTAGAAGTGGCCACACCAGAAATATCATCAATTCATTGGAGGCTGTCATCCATATGCAAGAAAGTTCGCCTCACAAGCGGTTCTTAGCAGGATGTAGCTCACCTTTCACGTGCGACTCGCTCAACACCTCACGTTTCGTTTCGCACTCGGTGCAAGCAATGCCTGCCTGATTGGTGAAAACCCCACGTGCTCCGTCCCGGCATTGTGGGAATGCGAGGTTCTATGGTCATACGACTACGGCCATGCAAGACTTGGGTACACCCCCCCCGCCCTTCCCCTTCTTCTATTGCAAACCCTCGGACTAGGGGCTGGCATGTCTTCGCGATAGACGATATGGACATGAGCTCCGTTTCGGCGGCATGGCAACGGTTTCGCGAGGAGGGCAGGGGCAGGCTGGAGCACGTCGTGGAATCGACCTCGGAGTCACGCGCCCGGGTTCGTACTCGCGTCGCTTGCTTGTATTTGTGCACATCCTGCAGACGCTATCGTGTCCCTATTGAATATGGTATTCAGTATGTAATGCCCCCTATCGTCCTGCAAAATGATATGCATACACCTACCTACAGAAGTACGTACGGTTTGTATTTGTGCTCAACGCCCAACGGCACACGACGACACACAGCAAAATTTACTGCGTGCGAGCGCAAGCATATATATATATCGTATATATGTGCTTGTTTTTTGTTTTTTCTATACGCATGACCATTTTCGCTCAGCGCTGAATGGCACACGATATCTACATGTAGCAAGTTACACTTACTTGGTGTTGCCACACATCGTCCGCTGAAACAAGCACAAGGCAGCTGTTTTATCGGTTTGCCTCAGGCGTATATCTCTGCACAGCTGCACAGCGGTAGTCGTGCGTATCGTGATGTTACTTGTACGAGAGCCTACTTATTCAGTCATCAGCTTCTTCTGAATCAATATCTCCGCAGCGTAAGTCAGACACCAGTTTGTTTGGGCTATTAAAATACACAGGCAGGTATATATCACCCGTGTTTTCAGAATGTATATAGACTACTCTATTAATAGTACACCGTTAATGTTGAAAAAAACTCCGGTGCAAACCTGCAATGACCCTATATATATAGGTATTGAAGTGTACCGACGTAGTGAACGATATGCGAGCGTGTGCGTGCTTTTTGTTTATCTTATGCGCCGTATGCGTGACATTGTTTTTGTTCGTCTTTCTTGTATAATCTGTTGTCTTCGCATCTATCTCACACGCGGGTGTTTACTCCTTGCTGGTTGTTGTTGTCTTCCGGCATGTGGCCATCGCGCGATCGCTTCAGCTGGAGGAAGACGAACAAGACGGCGCCATCAAGGGTGAACATTGGAATGAGTACGTCGATAACCAGTTGTACGGACTCTTCACGCAGTTCGGCTTACTCTCGCTCGGCATCGGATACCTGCACCCCCCACCCCCTCAAGACAACATTCAGGATGCCTAACGTCCGCGTATCGTATATAGCATCCGCGTATGTCGTGCAAAACACCCGCGTATCGTGTACCAAGGTATATATGTAGGAGGAGCTCGCGGAGGGAATTGGGGGACAGGCACTGGCTATCATATATGTACGTAGCGCATTCCAAAAGCAGTCGTACATATACTTCACGGTGCGTGACAACGGGTTATTTTCTGCTCGGCATCGGTTGCTTGCGCCCCCCCCCCCCCATCGTCTCAAGACACTCAGGATGCGTAACACCCGTGTGTCACAAACCAGGGTATATATATATATACATACATAAAAGCTCTACGTAGAGCAAAGGGGGGGCGCAAGCTAACCCATTAAAAAAAAGCAGACCCGAACGGTCGGCTTGAGGGATGGATCAGCTTGGAGTATGATGGTGGGCTTGACGTTGGGATGAGAAGGTTACATACCGGTATGTGGGGGAGCAGGGTGACCAAAACCTCGGCGTGAGATCAGGGAGGGGGGAGGCGTCTAAAAGCGGGAGCAGAGGGCGGTCGACAGGAAACTGGAAATACAGGTGTCTTCTGAAATACCGGGAGTTGTACTTACATAATAACAATGTGTTCATAGCATGGGCTTCGACGTTGTTCACTCAGAAGCACCCCGAAACAAAAAATAAACACGGAAACAAAAGGAGCCCCGTGCACAAAATCAGTTCCTGAAAAAGTTTTTGTTTGTTTCATGACTATTAATAACACCGCTGGAACCCCTCGATAACACGACGCTATCATATACGCGATCGGTTCGAGTGCCGGTGAGTGTGTGAGCGTTTTTTTTTTGTAGCTATCTCGATGATAGACGTGTGTCCTCGTGTTTTTGTGGTTAACACCCCCTTTTTTCTATCCATCTCTCTCTGGACAGCAGACCGTGATATCTGCTGTCGCCCCCCCCCCGGTGTATCCTCACCTTCAGTGTTTTCATGCATAGGATTCGTCCAGCATTCTCACTACTCGTCGACTTTCATCGAATGGTGACCCACCCGCGCTCTCGCGCTTTTTTTGGCGACATGAAAAAAAAGGCACGCATAAAGTACCTTTTTGTTTTTGGCGTTTGAGAACCCGTCCGCCGGTTGTCGAGCCCCGTCCGTCGGTATACCATCTTGACCTTGCCGCTAGTCGGCTCGAGTGCCGGTCCGAGATGGCCATAGATTACATACAGTAAGGATCCCCCAGCCAGGCGGTGGTGTGCCTTTAGAGCAATATGACCGCCTTTTAGAGGGAAGCCACCTCATTCGTTCCAGGTTATTAGTGCCATTTCCCCAGCTGCATCAAGCGATTTTGACCGCCCTACAGTACAGGACACCTAATAAGAAACAGGAAATCTGGCCCAGCCTGAATTTCTTGTTTGAGAGAGGGTGCTTTCTACACTAATTTCAAGGTAACGACTCCTGAATTTATTATTTTCCTCTAAATATCAACCTGGCTTTCTTATTGGCCTGTTTCTTAATAGGTGTCCTGTACTGTATATCGGGATACCGCACTACATCGGGACACCGCCTTATGGCGGGACTCTTACTGTATCGGCAAAAAACCACCACTTAGGAAACCGTGCACAGATCATTATCTATATAATCGATTCCCGCGCTTCATGATCTAGATCTTTCTGGGCAGATATATTCCTGATCTGTAAGATCTGTATGATCTGCATGATCTGTATGATCTGCATGATCTGTCGACGATCTGTATCATCTTAGCTCATGTTGCCGGTCGGGTGGCGGACGTAAGAACCTGCATGATCTAGGACATGTTTCCTGGGTTGGCTCTGCACAACATATCTCATAACGGCAGGCTAGTTAGACATCGATGATCTAGATCATGATCTATCTGTAGATGATCGAGATCATGATATATCTGTAGATCATGAAGATCATGATATTTCTACCAATGACCTAGATTGTAATATATCTGTAGATGACCTAGATCATGACCTATCTGCAGATGATCTAGATCATGATCTATCTGTAGAGGATGTAGATCATGATATATTTGTAGATGATCTAGATCATGACATATCTGTAGATGATCTAGATTATGATATATCTGTCGATGAGCTATATCATGGTCTATCTATGGATGATCTAGATCATGATCTATCTGTCGATGAGCTATCTCATGATATATCTGTAGATGATCTAGATCATGATCTATCTGTAGATGGTCTAGATCGTGATTTGTCAGATGTGTGGTCCATTGACAATAATGTAATAACGAGGGGCGACACGCGCCTGTCTATATACGAAAGAAAGCATACATATACCTGGATGGAAAGAAAAATAGCACAAGCTGTGTGGCACACCTCACAAGCTGTGTGGCACACCTGCACGACGAGAGGACGCCACCGTCGTGCGGCGGAGCACGGGTTGCAATACGCTAACACGGCTCGCTATCGCTCGTTACACCCCTCAACGCCAACTCAACGCGCGCACAACGAGTATGTATAACGCCACGTCATCAAAATCGCTTCGATTTTTATAATGTAGAACTACGTCATACAGCATCGGTCAGTTCTATAAATGACACGGACATTTCATGCCCCGAAGAACCAGACAGTACCACCCCCCCCCCTCCCCTAGTTCTCGCGCTCTGACGGAGTTGTTGCGCCTTCTGCGTGTCTTGAGGGGGCGGGGGGAGGGGAGCGGGGGCGGAAGTAACCTCTACGCTGATCACCTGTGTTGCAGTGCCCACAAAACCAAAAAAAAACTCTTGACACCGAGACACTGGAACCACACCTGCCTATTTTTTTTGTTCCTGTAGGACATTCCGTAGTTCTGCTCTAGCTCCGAACTTCCCCATTAATCCAATATTGATATTTGGCAAGGCAGATATGAGCTCCTTGGTGCACTCCCGTGAGTGCGCCAAAGCGACAGCGGATTCCGTGGCCTCCTTCGATGCTGACCTCGTCGCTGAAAATTGAAAAATTGGTTCCAGGCGCTTGAATTTGTGGATTCCTGTACTGTAGCCAAGTATTGTTTTTCCCTGCCGTAGAACGAGCTCGTGCTCGTTCTACGAGAACAGCAGTTTTTTTTTCGAAAAGTACCTCGTGCTCGTTTTACAACAGGAAAAAAAATACTTGAATACAGTACGAGAAACCTCATATTCAAGCGACTGGAACGACATTTTCAAACTTCAACGACGAGGTCCGCATCGAAAGAGGCCACGGAATCTGCTGCCGCTTTGGCACACTGACGGGAGTGTACCAAGGAGCTTATATCTGCCTTTGCCAAGTTTTGTATTAACGGGAAAGTTCGGAGCTAGGGCAGAATTACGAAAAGTCCTACGAAGAAAAACAACTGGGGTAGACGTGGTTTCAGTATCTCTATTGTCAAGAGATTTTATAAAATCGTGTTTTTTTAGTGGGCACTGCAACACAGACAGGTGTGATGGACAAAGAAATCAGCACGCTCAGTGGAAGTTTGTTTTGTCATCAGGCGATGGTGCTCCTCCTCTCCCCCCACAGACGGTAGGTTAGCCCTCTAATAATGACGCGTGCTACGGTAGAGGTAGCACTTTTTGGCTGAATCGTTTTCTGAACGATCGGGCTCCTTAACCCAAATTCGTCGGACTTCCATTTTTGTGACGAATAATGTTTCAGAGTATACTTCCGGTCATGAGATTTCGCATCCGGCAGCACTTTTTTTTTCTCTCCAAAAACCATTTTTTCGGTGAGGCATGACGCCCCCCTTAAGTGAGGAGCTCAGAAAAAAACATGGTGCACCTCTATCGTAGCATGCGTCAATGCAGGACGGCCCTACAAAACAAAGCTCCCGCAAGCCGTTGGTGGTGGTCACAGTTCCCACCTTTGCACGTCGGCGGCCCCAATCTATAACCCACCCCGAACCCCCTGACCTAATAACCCCCGAACACTACGACCGTAAATAAAGAGCGTTGAGTCCGCATCGCGGGGGGGGGGTGCGATCGTTTGTTTGGCTGCACTTTCATAGTCTTACCTCCTATGGCAATTAAACTCCCCTTTGGCGCGAAGCGCCAAAACAATATGACGAGGGAGCGAAGCGACCGAGGCTTTTTGCTGAGTACAGTATTTGTACGTAGCGGTGCGTTGGGGCCTCCATCTTTTTTTTATTGGATTTCCGTCTGTCGTAATAATAGTCGTGTTTTCGCATTACTGATCGTGAGGGTTGTACGTCACCGATTTCCACAAACCCGGCAACTGCAGAAGCGGGAGAGTTTGGACTAACGCGTGGGACTTGTTTCGTCGTCAACTGCATTGAGTTGGTCGCTGTCGCCGTGCTGTTGTGGTTCTGGTGTGTTTTGAGTGCGCCGGGATTTCGTTTTTGTTCCTGTTTTTTTTCCCCTCCGAACGCGCACGACCTTCGTATACACGGCATGTACTAGGCATCCTTGCCTCAAGTACCTCTCTACTACTGTGTGGTACTTGCCTGCGATATAGCTTTTGGGGTCCATTTATACTTTCCCACAACACAGATGCTATGTGCATTCTCTCTTGCCTAGGCCTGTGTACAGTGAAATAACTATTGTTCCCTTTCTTCTTGGATCTTGTAAGACGATGTTCTTCTTCTGCAGCGAACGGTGAAGTTTGCCAATCATGCCAACAGCACGACGACGAGCACTCACCATGAATGAGGAGCTTACCCGGTCTGGTGACATTTATAAATACAATTGAGTACGTGCAGTTGGGAGAATGTGCATGGTGGCAGGCATCGTCGTACTCACAAATATGTGCGAATCGATTCTACGTATTACGTAACAACAGCAGTACAGTAGTTGGTCTTATGTACTATGGTCTCCTCGGCAATAGGGGACTCCCGAGCTAGCGACCGAAACAACCATGAACTTTGGTGTCATCAGCCGTCTACGAGCAGGAGGAGCGCCCAGCAGCGTATACGGGTAGGATTATCTCGCGCCCGTGCCGTACGACTGACTCCTTGCATTGCAACCATTGTAACCCGAGCACCAACCATTATTATTGTATCATTATCATCCAATCCTGTAGTGGCCGTTACTACAGAGCTGTAACCGTCACTGTTTAGCGCAAGGTGCCATCCTTGTTTTTTCCACGACCGGGGACCTCTCCTAGGGCACGCTCCGTGTGTTCTTGGCCGGGCGTGACAGATGGATGCGTCTTCCCTGAGATCGGCCAGGAATCGCGAAGGTGTTATTGGTGCGGAGGCCCCTCTGGCTAATTTTGATCGGTGGGTTGGGTTCCAGCCTCCCAGTCTTCCAACTTTCGCAGACTTTCGCACCGAAAAACAGTTTTCTTTATAAATCGTGGATTCACACCCTTATTGTCTTTTATGTGCTCTGATCTTATTGGCTTAAAAGTTCTGCCGTTGTACATTTTGGGCTGTTGGGATTACTTAGGGATCCTTGGTTTGGGATTTGATTTGGATTGGGGCTGGGGGCTGGGGGGTGGGCGTTGTTTTCTGATGATTTAGATATGATGCTGGTCATGATGTGATATGATTGTTTTATTTTTAGGATGCAACGAATGTCTGGAAACTGATGCTGCTGGCTTAGACTATTATTGGCTTTGCTCGTCTTCTTCAGTACCGGTAGGGTGTGTGTAGCTGTGTTGACATCAATCCTCTCCCCCAACCTTGGAGATGGAGGGGGCACGACACCTGCTTCGCAGCGGTGCATTCACTTCTCCTCGGCATCATCATCGTCATCAGCAACATCGTCGCCACCACCACCAGCTTTTTTTATTGTTGTTGGTGTTGGTGGTCGTTCTGGCAGGATGCGGCAAAGGCTCCAGCGCAGAGGATACTACCGCTATTACTCCTATTCGCAATAGGAATAGCAGTCCACCTCGAGCTTCCCCCAAAGCCCAACGGACGATCCTTACCTTCGACGGAACTGAGACAGCGGAGGGGCGACTCGAGTTCTTGAGAGAGGTCTGGGACGACGGGTACACGTGCTGGCTGTTCCCATCGACATTCTCATCGGCTGTGTGCCTCCAGGTATAGACAGACGTTTGATGTGATGGCACGCTACGAGATAGTCGCGGGCAAGCTTACGTACAGCAGCAGTCAGTGTATATACGCTGTAGGTTTCCTCGTGTGATTTGATGAGGACAACAATGGCATGCAGAAACAAGATACCACACAGCTGACAAAACCGCAAGAGGATCGTATACGTACAAAGCACTACAGTACGTATCGAAATATAAGGATGGTTTGTTGATTAATATTGAACCAAATCAAAACTTATATTTCGGGACACAGTCAGTGGTACGTATGTTATGAGTGCTGCTGCTCCTGCTGCTCTTCTTCTGCTTATATGACGGCCCCTTGATGTTTGCATCCGTTATACGCCCCTCGTGTGTCCGTGTTTTCATGGCACACATCCAGCATCTGCCATCACCAAACTCGGTCCAAGGTGTACAAAATCGTCCGCATTGCCACTCATAACCTGTGCTTTTGACTTACTTCCTTATGTCTAGCTCCCATATCGCTGCTATGATACGTACTCGTACTGCTACTACAGTACTTACTGCTGTTGTTGCTGTGTTTGGCAGAACGACGATTCCATCACGGCCACTAATATTCCGGAGAGCGCCCCAAGCCTTCGGAGTATCTTATGGCGGGTAAATCTTGAAACATGGCTGCCGAGCGTGCTCTGCTCAGCGCGAGACGATTCGACCCCGTCCCCGACAAGTGGCATCCGTACCCAGGACGAGCACGATTGCATCGAGTTGGTGGAGGATGCTTTGCGAGGGCCCGAGGCTAACTCTGTTGTTGTGACTGCTACTGTGGGAGGAGTTAAATTTATTGCGAGGTAAAACTATCAGGGGAAGAGTTGAATACGTACGTACGGCCAACAACGTACTTGCTGTCGTACGTAGAAGTGAGTACGAGTAGGCAAAAAAAGCACAAGATAATGCAGATTTGACAAACGGCTGTACAGCAGTAATATAATGAATAGCACCAGGTACTCAGTGCCAGGGTACTGTATGAAGAAAACTGACTACTTACGAGTACAAGGTGCTACGTACCGCTGTACTGTATACTGCTATACCACTCCGACTCGAAATATAAGGACCATTTCAATTCGACATTGATATACGAACGGTCCTTACATTCCGGACCAGAGTGGTAGGCGAGGACGGGTGACACCACACACGCCTCCCACCAGGGGAGGACACGCTCCCAGGGGAGGAAGGTGCCGCGATACGCTAAACCACAACCAACCGTGGACACCTCCTCCGTTGTATCTTGGAAGTTGCTCAACGACCGAACATATTCAATTGCCTCGCGAGCGGGGTAAATCCTGCCGTATAATGATACCACTCTGGACGGAAATATAAGGATCATTCAAACATGAATATGAAGACTAATCGGTCCCTGTTTTTCCGCCCAGAGCGGTATACGTCGGCGATAACAGTCCGCATCAACAACAACAATTGGGTTCTATAGCGTGCCCCTCGCAGGTGAAAAGTAGTTAATGTCTTGAGTTAATATGGACTTACTAATCCAGTTCCACAGCCTCAAACATCAGGACAACAAAACCCAAGCTGCCATCACGTTGAACGTTCTACATCAGGGACCTGAGTAACGGACACGAAATGTCATTCAACTATTTAATCATACGAAAACGGACCAATTACCTGTATTGAGGTAATTACCAGCCTTCCAAGCCCATACTATAACACCTGGTCTCGTCTCGATAGTCTGCACCCCCAACTCATACCACGAGTGCCACAACCACTATAATATGGATCGTGCCCGTCTTTGGTCTAAATTGGGCAATCCACACTATCAAGTCGTTCCTGAATTATTTGCATCCATCCCTACCAAACATACACCTGTGGTATAATATCAGGTATGCATGAAGGCCGAAAAAGACAAACCAAACGGAGCTCTTGTTCGCATTTGTTTTGTTTTCTTGTCTGCCGTCGAACAGCGCTGCCACCGACGAAACGCCATGGGTGCAGGCGATGGCGCGCTGCATGGAACCAGACTTCGGCCGTTTTGTGCTGCCACGTGAGTGCCGAAACTTGTACCCGATCCTGGCTTCCGATCGAGCGAGGAATCAGCTTCTGCCCGCCCTTGAGGTCCTCTCCCGCAACGCTGCCGCCGCCGCCTCCTCTACGGCTGCCTCTTCCACTCTGGCCCCTGATGAGAAGCACTCCTTGCCTTCTCCCGAGAACATCGAGAGACTCCTCCACCTGATCCGCCCCCGCAGCGGTCAGACTCCTTCCTTGCGCATGATAGCCCCAAGGCCTAGGGGGCGCACAAGTGGAACCGTCTTCGCTTTCATGGCCCAATACACCCTAGGAACGGCCCTGCGAGCAAGGCTCGCAGAAGGACTGACGCGCTCAACCGACAAAGAAGGAGTAACAGAGCAATCGTCCCTAGCGACGGCAACAATCAGTGAGGAAGGAACACCGGTAGAATCACAGTCGGACGAGAAAGAAGACGGGAAGGGAACTCCCGGTGTACCGTGGCGGGGTTCAGGAGCGCCGCGCAGCGGTGACGACCAGCTGTCGGCCGAAGCAGGAGGCGAGGCTGGTAGCCGGCATCACGGACGGGATGGGGGGGCGGCGCGGCTCCCTCCTCTCGCGCGTTGCGAGATCAGAGGAGTCGTGGACGGTGTGGAGGCCGTACGCATCCCCCTCGACGCCACCGAGACGGAAGAGAGTTTGATCGCGAGGGCGGTGTACCCAGCGTACCCTCCCCGCTGCAGCGAGCACCCGCTACAGGCAGCGATGGAAGAGAAGGCGGGCGGCAGGGCCGGAGGGGCTTGGGACGCCAGCGAAGACGTATTTCACCTCGAAGCCAGGGAGGTCGAACGAGTCTGCACGCCTCAAAGCTTCGGCGTCCACCGTGCCCACGCCGAGCTGTCCTGTTGCACCGTTGGCGTCGCCGGCGACTCGGCAAACGACGAGACACCCACCGCAGCGGCAGGGGACGCAACGCCGTCCGGCTCTAGTTGCGAGGTCTTCGCGAAAACCTCTCCAGTCGAGTACTTCCATACAGCGAACGGGGCCGACGTATATTCGTCCTGGGACGAGGAGGACGGCGAGTCGGGGGGGGAGGGTCGGAATCGACTTCTGGACCCTCCGCCGGACGACATTTCGGTTTCGCTCTACTTGGAAAGCGCACCAGAAACGATCCGCACTACGGTAGCCGTGCCTCGATGGAGTTCCGATGGAGAGGTTTGGGAGGTGGGTCGACGACTCGTGCTTGTGTCCTTGTCGTAATCGGGCTGGTCGTGTAGCAGCGACGAATATCACAGGACAGATGCAACCTTTAGTTGCAGCATTTTTGTGTGTGTTGTTTGTTGATATCGACGCACAGAGTTTGTTATGGGTGTGTATACACTTGTTTCCCTATCCGATTTCTGGTCTGGTCTGGTCTGATCCCCCCAAGAGTTTTGTTCGGTGTGTATATACCCGTTTTTCCTTTCCGATGTCTGGTCTGGTCTGACCTGCCCCCCCCGTGTAACCTGCTGTGATAGAGCGCAACAATGGAGCGATGAGCAATCCCATAGGGTAGATAATCGCTGATCGAGTCCGTGCAGAGCTCTTCCTCAAAAGATGCATGGTATACCTGGTCCGTGGCACGCCCGAGGTGTATGATAACCCGACCTGACCTGTTGGTCTTCAAGAAATCGACGAATGATACAACCAACCATCCACGAATTAGTGGAGCCGGAAGCCCTTCCGCGGTGTCTCAATTGTTCCCACCTTTCGTGACGCGGCGCGTTGCACTGACGGTCGGCGGGCTTGATGCCCTGTGTAACGCCGCAAAGGCGCGCGTGCACACGGATACAGTACGCGACAGATGTTAAGAACCTCTTATTTTTGGCCAGACTGGAATTTTTTATGTAAGATTGGGTGGGTTCCACACTATTTTCAGTACGAAGAGGTTGCGTTCTTATTGTTTTCCCCCACAATCTCAGCCTCGAGTTCTTAATGATCAGATTCTTAACATCTGTCGCGTACTGCTGTATACCTGGTATTTACGCGATATGATAGCATGACAGAGCGCCCCGCACCCATCTCTGATTTCCGTCCCAAACCTTGCCATCACTCACTGCAATGCCCGCTGTTTCAACCAACGTGGGCCCGAGGCGAGAGCAGGCGGCGTTCCGCGCGTGCTCTGAGACTTTCGGTCCGGAACAAGCTGTCATGGCGAACAATAACGACTGCGTGCATTTGGCCACGAGTGCCATACAGGCGAAGCGGGTAAGTAAGCACCATACCAACCGAAATGCGCTCGTGCAAATCGCCGGATATACGTGTAAAAAAAAGGGGAGGGGGGATCGGCACGTTGTCGTCGCACGCAAACAGTAGCATTTACATCTGGTGCACACCGGCCGTTTCCTTGCCATGGCCCCCTAACCCTTCTTGGTTGTCGTTTCCGTGTTGTAGTCTTCTGCCCCCCCCCTGGTGTTATCGGTGGTGGGTTGTCACCGCTCGTCCTTATTTGTTGCTGTGCGTCGAAATATAAGGACCGCTCGGATTAAAAAAAAGCTCTCCTTGTACTTATGTAGAGAGTGGTACTTATGTACAGCAGTAATCGCTAAGTCGAAATACAGGGCCACGGACACATACTACGATAGAGGTGCGCCAATTCTTGTCCTTAGGGCGGTCATTCGAGGAGGGGAAAAAACAAGTTAAAGTGCTGTGCCCGATGATCACCCCCATGGCCTATTATAAATAGTAAGTATTATTATTTATTTTTAAACAACAGCTGTGAGCTCGAGGATTTTGTCGAAGCTCATCTTTGCTAGCTGAGTGTAATACTTCGATCGCGCGTACTTACGGATGATATATGTCCTCATGTAGGACGTACATCCCGTATGAGGGGGGACACAATCTGAGGCTGTAGAATTCAGGAAGTGTGTGTCTATTTGTGGGGGGAGAAATAATTAAAATTAAATTAAAATTAAAATTAAACAGTCTAAAATAAACGTACCAGGTATACTATAGTGTTCCGACGAGTTGACGTGATAAAGTGGGTCTATTATTTGTAGCTATGTATGGTATACAATAAAACATATTGGGTTAAGGAGCCTTGAATAGGCCATTCAGAAAACGTTTCTGCCAAAAAAAACGGTATATGGGCGGGTGAAAATAATTTAACCAATGACTTGAGTTAGTGTCAACTAATTAGTATTCACCTTCGGGGGGCACACGATATACAAAGTGGGGGTCCCCCCATAAGGCGGTCCGAGTAAGGCGGTATCCCTCTATAAGGCGGTCAAAATCGCTTGGCGCGACTGGAGAATCGCACTCATAACCTGGAATGGATACGGTGGCTTCCCTCTATAAGGCGGTCATATTGCTCTAAAGGCACACCATCGCCTCACTGGGGGACACCTGATTGTAATATACACGAACCATGTTATTCCGTGGCGACCCACACTGCTCTCCCCCTGATCCCCCCTCCCCTCTCCCCCCCCCCCCCCCCCCCCCCCTCGCGGTGAAATCTTGTCTCGGGAACCGCCCAAAAAATAAATCAGGTGGACCTGTTCAGCCGCATGTCGCTCCGCCTGGATGCCTACCTGATGGGCAAGGACCCCAGCTTCGTCTTCGACGGGCACACCGGTCACAACCCAGAGAAGGTGTGGTCTTCAGCATCACCGCCTCCCCCGGCCTTCTTCCCCACTGACTCAATTGTTTGCTACGATAATAGAGAGGTAGCATCTTTTTTGGGGGGCCAGAAACAAATCGTTTGTGGCTGACGGTGGTAGTGTCTTCAGCGTTTTTTTCGTAATACGGGGAGACCATCGTAAATAGTAGGACTTAGCC
Source organism: Saccharina japonica (assembly GCA_008828725.1). NCBI lineage: Eukaryota > Phaeophyceae > Laminariales > Laminariaceae > Saccharina > Saccharina japonica. Next base: position 120,536 of record MEHQ01003464.1, read on the forward strand.
CTTGTAGGACTGGAGTCCCGTTTTGGGGACAGATTACTTAGAATTAGAGTGGTTTGTCCCCATAACGGGACTGCAGTTCTAAAAGGGTTAAGGTACACACACACAAAACCTATATCATTTAACCATTTTTACGAAAACATTTGGTCCTATTTGCTACGTATGGTCCCCCGTATAAGTAGTGCTCCCCCGGCCTTGTTCCCCACTGACCCCTTGCCACGATAAAGGTAGCTCTTTTTTTTGGCCAGAAAAAATCGTTTCTGACTGACAGTGGTGGTGTCTTAAGCCTTTTCGTATTTCGGGGGGGGGTATAGTAAATAGTAGGACTTAAGGTACACACACAAAACCTATATTATTCAACCGTTTTTACAAAAACATTTGGTCCGATTTGCTACGTATGGTCCCCCGTATAAGTAGTGCTCCCCCGGCCTTGTTCCCCACTGACCCCTTGCTACGATAAAGGTGGCTCTTTTTTTTTGGCCAGAAAAAAACGTTTCTGGCTGACGGTGGTAGTGTCTTAACCCCCTTTTTCGTGTTACGGGGGGACCATAGTAAATAGTAGGACCTAAGGTACACACACAAAACCCTATATTATTTAACCGTTTTTACTAGAAATATTTGGTCCTAGTTGCTACGATAAAGGTAGCTCTTTTTTTTGGCCAGAAAAAATCGTTTCTGACGGACGGTGGTGGTGTCTTAAGCCTTTTCGTATTTCGGGGGGGGGTATAGTAAATAGTAGGACTTAAGGTACACACACAAAACCTATATTATTCAACCGTTTTTACAAAAACATTTGGTCCTATTTACTGTTATGTTTCCCCTTCCGTGACTCTCCGATGGGAGGCACGTGTAATAGTAGTAGTAGTAGTAGTAGTAGTAGTAGTAGTAGTAGTAGTAGTAGTAGTAGTGGTAGTAGTAGTAGTAGTAGTAGTAGTAGTAGTAGTAGTAGTAGCCGTGTCCTCCCTCTCAGTTGTCGCGTTATCCTGCTGCTCTCTTGACTCGACTCGCGCACCCAAAAAAACAAATCGGTGTCACCCCTCCCTCTACTCACTGCAGCATAATATGCGTCCGTTACCTTCCAGAATGGAAAGCGCGAGAGCGTGAGTTAGCAAAAGTTCGATGAAAATCGACGAGCGTTGGGAATGCTGAACCCTCTGCGCGATAAAAATCAAGGCGCGAACCATAGTGGGGAGGAGGGAGAAGAGTCTACGTTGTGGCCCCGGATCTGACTTACAACTAAGGAGGGAGAGGGACAGAAGTGCGAAGATAATGAATGGGATGGGAAAAAAAAAAAAAGAGTCACAGCCAGCCGTCGTGCTGTACGTATACGAGGGGTGCGGGGGGTGGGGGATGCACTTTTGTTTTTCAGGAGCCATAACGCTTCTTCTTCTTGTTGTTCTTGTTACTGGCGGATCTTCTCCACTAAGGGGCTACGACCATATACCCAATATGTTTTGCATCCAATGGTATGTTGTACGTATTGCATATTATTGGTTACAGGCCCCATTTTTTTGTATTATTATTATGTATGGTGTGTTGGGCTTGAGCTTTTCAAGTTTTTTTTTTTTTTTGCAACAAATAAGTCGGTTGTTGGGCGAGAGGTATTTTTAGGACCGGACTCACTCACTCCCGTTCTGGGGACTAATTACTTGAAATAAGACTTTTAGATGTTTGAGATCAGACTTAAATGTTTGAGATTTAGACTTAGATGTTTGAGACTTAAGAATTAGATATTTGATATTAGACTTAGATATTTGAGATTACACTTAGACAGTTTAGACTAGACTTAGATAGTTGATATCGGACTTAGATTTTTTTAATCGGACTTAAATATTTGAGATTAGACTTAGGCATATTTTTTTACATTGCGGTCAAATAATAAATTCACACAGAGCTCAAGTTCATTGATTAAATCAGTTCACCCCCCCTTCCTTTGTGAATGTCACATACATGTATATGCTCGGTATGTTATAAATCTCTTTAGGGTTTAGTTTCTGTTTCGGCTCTGAAATACCTCTATCTTTTCTTGACCGCGGTTTTGTGACCGCGATTTTCTGATCGTGATTTTCTGACCGCTATTTTCTGACCGTGTTTTTTTTACCGCCGGGCAGAAATCCGGCCTCTAGCAAGCCACGACCGCGCGCTCGCGGCGGTGCCTTCGTACATGTCACCCCCCGCCCCCTGGCAGGCCTCGTGGGTCTGCTCGGTAAGCTCGGCGAGGAATCACGCTCTCCGTCCAAAATGCCGTATTCACTCGAGGTGTTGATTGTTTGTTTTCACGCTTGATTAGTACGAATAATCATCACCAAACCTTGATTATTTGACATGATCATATTTTTTCTGAATCTTGATTCTAAGGCCGTTTCCTATGCGGTTCGATTTCGAGCTTCAGATTTGTATTTTTCGATTTCAAAAACGAAAGCACCGTCCTATGCAGTCCGATTGTGCAAAATCTGACCGGAAAAAAATCGATTTGAGAATCTGATGACCCAAGTCGTCGGATTTTGGCCCAAAATCCGACGACTTGGGTCATTAGATTTTCAAACCAAAAAATGGCATGGTCTCTAAATCCTAGATGATATCCACGCAGCAAGCAGCAGCAGCAGCAGCAGCAGCAGCAGCACGATCGATGAGTTGGATGGTGGCACAGCGACGTTGCTTCGCGCCCGACGCGCAGCCGGCGATGGGTGCGTCTCTCCGTCGCCAGACTACAGTCGGCTGGCGCGGGATCGGGCATAGATACGAAGGGAAGTGCACTCGGCGGGCGCCTCTCCGTGCTCGTACTCGTAGACTTTACAGCAGCAGCAGCAGCAGTCAGTCAGTCAACGTGCTGGGCTCGGATGCTTCGTTGTTTCAAAATACAAAATACCAAGACAGGTCGACTCGAGCGCACTCGGCGCGTCGCCGCCAGACCAGGGGCAGCCAGCGCGGCTTCGGATGCTTGGGTCCTACGCCCAGTACAGCGCACTCGGCGCGTCTCTTCGCGGCGCCAGACCACAACAGCAGTTGGTCTCGCCGTTTGCTCAAATATCTGCACTTGAAATAAATCCGGGTTTTCTCGCATAGGAAGGGTGTTTCTATTTTCGAACTAGGTCGCTGAAAAATCGATCGGACCATAATCTGAAGCTCAAAAATCGAACCGCATAGGAAACGGCCTAATCATGACTCATTGTGATTGTCTTTCCATAAGTCTGCTCGTCTTGTGCTCCTTCCTGTGTATTGTTTCCCCGACAGCTCGCTCGGTGTTACGAGTATAGAAAGTAGCTAATAGAAAGTCTGCTGGCTAAATTTTCGTGGGCATCTAGCTGTGCCTGATATTTGCCTTGACAAAATCTGTTTTGACCCGTCGGCTAGACACGACCACTAGAGTCGGCGACCGCTGGCGTCTAGAGGGGAGGTTGGGAGGACCGAACTGGTTGGTTTTGTTCCTAGGCTGTGCGTGGTCATGGATTCACGGCTCGAGAGGATACGGGGGTCCAAGGTGGATGTTCGGTTCGTCGCCGATCGCGTGTCCAAAAATATATGAACATGTTTGTTATAAAAAATACTTTCAAAGGGTGTTTACAATTTGAGATACTTCCAGAAAGCTATTCGGAAAAAAAACAAGCATGGTTCGAAGCTCGAGCAAATATGCCATCCAGCGGGCGAACGAGCGCACCGCGCATCTTACGAATGGCGGCCGGCCGGGCTGTCAGATACAAAGGGTGGGGGAAGCTTAACGTGGGCGGATTTGATAGTGTCACGGTCAAGAAATGTATTTGTTTTGTAAATATATCATCAGGTTCCCAGCAAAAACTCGGCTCTGGAGTTTAGATGACAGATTACACATAAAATCCCCCGCCTTTTCGAGACGCCTCCTCCAGAAAACGGGAGAGCCCCCCCCCCCAAACAGTGACCGACCGACCGACCGACGGAGGGATGGACCGACCGACCGACCGACCGACCGACCGACCGTGCCGACGACCATCACCACCACCAACAACAACAACACCACCAACACCTTACTGCTTCCTCTGCTCGTGGAAACGAAAAACACACGTCTGTCCAACGCATGAAGAAATAAGCAATCAGTCAGTCAGTCAGTCAGGCAGTCAGTGCCTTCGAATTGTTTTGTTGGAGACTCTCTCACCGCCCTTCTTGCCCTTCTTGCCCCTCCTACATATCATATTTACCCACGGGACGTTGTTGCTATATATAGGTGGAAGCACTCGGGGCGATGTTACGTGACGGAGGCGAGCGTGTGGGCATGGTGTGCGAGGTAAGCCGGCCGACCGGCTGGGGGGGGTGTGCTATTACTGGCACATAGATCACGATATAGATTAGGTCGTGCAGATAGATAGATCACGATCTAGATCAGGTCGGGCAGATAAATCATCTACAGATAGATCAAGTCGGACGGATAGCTATATCACAATCTAGACCAGGTCGGACAGATAGGCCATGAGCTAGATCAGGTCGGACAGATAGATCACGATCTAGATTAGGTCGGACAGATAGATCACGATCTAGACCATGTCGGGCAGACAGATATATCACGATCTAGATAATGTCGGGAAGATAGATAGATAACGATCTAGATCAGGTCGGGCAGACAGATAGATCACGATCTAGATCAGGTCGGGAAGATAGATAGATCACGATCTAGATCAGGTCGGACAGATAGATAGATAACGATCTAGATCAGGTCGGGCAGACAGATAGATCACGATATAGATCACGTCGCACAGATAGATAGATCACGATCTAGATCAGGTCGGACAGATAGATAGATCACGATCTAGATCGGGCAGCTAGATAGATCACGATCTAGATCAGGTCGGGCAGACAGATAGATCACGATCTAGATCACGTCGCACAGATAGATAGATCACGATCTAGATCAGATCGGACAGATAGATAGGTCACGATCTAGATCGGGTAGATAGATAGATCACGATCTACCGTAGACCATCTAGAGATCATCTATGACGTGGGAACGTAGTAATCAGGACCAAATGTGCTTCGTAAAAATACTGTAATATGTAGGTTTTTGTGTCTGTGATGAGTTCTGATTACTATGTTTCCCCGTAATAGAGATCATCTACAGATCATCTACATCCTAACTTGTCGTTCTAGGGATGTTTGTGCAAGATCTGTACAGTATAGTAGCAGAGATCGAACCCAGGAAATATGCCGTCGGATCGTGCAGGTTATACGCCCCGTTCCGGCATTGCATATAGGGATGCGAGGGTATGTGGTCATACGACTACGGCCATGCATCAAACTGAAGTACACCCCCCTCCAAGCATTCATATACTGGCATCGCTGTGTTTTTATTTTTCTTGTTCTCTCGCATAGCATCGTAGCTAATCTAGTGAAAACGCCAAAGTTGATGCAAACACTTTGCGCGAAACACCCGAAGCCGTTCTCCGACAATGACCCGCCCTGCTTGTTGCCCGCCCGTACTATACTGTACCGTCGTCGATGTCTACTCCCTGCTGCCTGCCTGCCTGCCTGCCTGTCGCTGCCTACTGGTTGCTCATGCTCTCCTGCCTGCCACTAACCTACTGACTGCCCCTCATTTTACAAGATCGAGCTTTAACTTTTCGAATTGATGTTCCTTTTTTTTACCGTTACCATCTCTGAAAAGGTGGGATTCAACGCCGGGCACAGCTCTCTCAACTGGCTCCTGAGCTCGCCCCCAACGGCAACGGTGCTTGCCTTCGATATAGGCGAGCACGGCTATGTGGAGCATGCCTTGGCTTTCCTGCAGGTAAAGTGTTTTTCGCGGGGTCTCCAACAAGGAAGGGCTGCTTCGCTCACGTTTTTAACTACTTACTGCGGCAGACGGGTGCTACGTACAATAGGGGTAGCAAATATCGACAGATCATCTACAGATAGATCATGATCTAGATCATCTACAGATAGATCATGATCTAGAACATCTACAGGTAGATCATGGTCTAGATCATCTACAGGTAGATAATGATCTAGATCATTTACAGGTAGATCTATTCTATAAGATCCTTGTTGGTAAGTCATAATTTTGTCGTCACTCGATAACACGGAGTAATTATCTGTAGTATGCGTAGTTTATGTTCTCGGAATATCCAGTAGTGGCCAACCAGAGTTCATTAGCAAGCCAGTGAAGGTATGCAGGACAAGTTATGCATTGTCGTACCTTGTGTCTACTATATCATAAGTGGTTTAGTTTCTCATAGTCTAAGTGTGGGACAAAATTCCGCCAAATAAACACATATAGTGCGGGATAATGGATAAGCTGTCGTATTTGGTTTGTTTTTTATGTGTGGTACATTATATGTTACCGTATATAGACTGCGTACTGCGTACAAGATCGGTCACGATTGTTCTTGCGTTGTCTGACGTATGGTATCGTACGAAGGGTATGTTGCTGTTTTGAGATGCAAGATCGTAGTGCATGTTGCTGTTTGCGATCATCAAGATCGTCAAGGGAACAGGAGCGTTTGCACGCGCACTCTCTCACTCTTATTTTGCTCATAATCAGCCTCGCTTTTGAGCACATACATTAATCAACATTGGCCTGGAGTCGCCAACAATATCTTCTCTGCTATTCAAGCGGTCATACAAGTTTACCTCACAGCGACTTAAGCGTTCACCCTCAAATTCAGGCTGTATCTTGTCCGGTCATTGGTAAGTGGGTCTGACGGCGTACCCACCAGCTACGCGCCGGTATACACGCCATACCACATCATTGTCGATATCAGGATCTAGATCATCTACATATAGATCATGATCTAAATACTCTACAGATAGATCATGATCTAGGTCATCTATAGATAATTAATGATCTAGATAATCAGTTCCCTGCCTGCCGTTGTGAAAAGTTGTGTCGGATCTGCAAAGTAGGTGCCCAACCCCGGGAAACATGTGGTTACTACTGTAGGTCGTGCGGGTTGTACGACTCCCGCTCGGCAATAAGAGCTACATCATACAGATCATACAGATCATACAGATCATACAGATCATACAGATCATACAGATCTATATCATGAAGTGGGAATGACCTGAGGATGCGAAAAGCCGCACACCTCGGTCGCATAACCTGCACGGCCTACTATTAATAATAGGATTTGTTCCCTGGATTTGATCTGTACTATACAGATCCTGCACAACACATAACAGCCGATTTTCCTAATTGAGAATTGCCTTTCCGATGAGAATGAAAATCGATTTTAGTACTTTGTTATTGTTTAAGAGTTGTATTTCGCTCACGATCAAAACTTGACGTAGAACATATGTTCCTCGATGGTAGGTATCGATCCACGAAAAAAAATTGAAATCGGCCTTGACAGGCTCGAAAAATCAAGGATTTAAGGGAATTTGCATTTATGAGCGAGGTCCCTCGCCCATAAATACAGATTTTCTGGGATCCTCGATATCTTGAGACTGCCGATGGCTATTTCGTTTTTTTTTTTGTCATCGACGGGTGTCACAACTGACAATCGTTTACAGTGAAAAAAATGACTGTAAGGGAATTACATCTCTTACAATTCAAAAAACAATATTTTCGATTTTCATTCTCATCGGAAAGGCAATTCTCAATTAGGAAAATCGGCTGTTACATCATGACGGCAGGTTAGGTTCTAGATGATCTAGATATCGTAACGGCAGACTAGGATCTCATAACGGCAGGCTAGTATCTTGATGATCTACATAGATCTCGTAAGGGCAGGTTATGATCTCATAACGGCAGGCTAGGGTCTAGAGGATCTACAATGATATCATAACGGCAGGTTAGAATCTCATAACGGCAGGCTAGAATCTACATGATCCACATAAATATCATAACGGCAGGTTAGGATCTCATCACGGCAGACTAGGATCTAGATGATCTACATATATATATATCATAAGGGCAGGTTAGGATCTCGTAACGGCAGGCTATGATAGGATCTAGATGATCTACATAGATATCATAACGACAGGTTAAGATCTACTGTAGGTGATCTACGAGTACGTAGATCGTGCTACATCGGCCCGACGTGCGGGATGTTTTTCTTTCCCTCTTGCCTTCCGGGATGTCCAGCCTCATTCCGCGGTAGGTATAGGGGTTGCAGTTAGTTTTTGCCTTTTGAGGCAATAGTTAGTTTTTGCCTTCTGAAGCAATAGTTAGTTTTTGCCTTCTGAGGCAATAGTTCGTTTTTGCCTTCTGAGGCAATAGTTAGTGTTTGCCTTCTGGGGCAATAGTTAGTTTTTGCCTTCTGAGGCAATAGTTAGTTTTTGCCTTCTGAGGCAATAGTTAGTTTTTGCCTTCTGAGGCAATAGTTAGTTTTTGCCTTCTGAGGCAATAGCTAGTTTTTACCATCTGAGGCAATAGTTAGTTTTTGCCTTCTGAGGCAACATTTTCTGACCGGTTGAGCTCCTCAAGTGAGCAACTTAACTACCGATCAAAATTATGTTATTGTTTTTCTCGTAATATTTGTTTTTTGGACTACTGTAGCTCCTACACTATAATCAGTACAATAATTTTTTGGTCGGGAACAACTTTCTTCTTCGAAGTTCCTGTTTCGGGTGTTTGTGATACTTCGTAGTATATTGATTGAGCTCGTCATATGTGAGGGAGGGAGGGAGGGAGGGGCTCAGAAAATAATAAGCCACCACCACCACCACCACCCCCACCGTCCGTGGCATTCATTGCGCTCCACAGGCGGTATTTCCTGGTCGTCTAGTCCTACTCGCCGGGGATTCCGCCGTGACGGTGCCCGCGTACGCAGCGGAAGCGCGGCAAGACGGGCGGGACCCTCGGGCTTGCAACGTGGTTTTTGTGGACGGTAACCACAGCGAGGAAAGGGTGTACGCCGATCTCGTCAACTTCCAGGCCATAGCTAGCAGGTCAGTCTACTTGAGGATGGTGCATTGACAGAAACACACATGCATAGATACGTACGTACCGACTGACTCGATGGCCTCGATCAGGAACCTACTGTGCCGTGCTGTGCCGTGCTGTGTTGCGCTGTGCTGTGCTGTGCTGTGCTGTGCTGTGCTGTGCTGTGCTGTGCTGTGCTGTGCTGTGCTGTGCTGTGCTGTGCTGTGCTGTGCTGTGCTGAGCTGTGCTGTGCTGTGCTGTGCTGTGCTGTGCTGTATCGTTCCCTCTTGTATGACTCGCCCCAGTAACGAAATCCGCCTCCCATCCCACATCGCAGACAGACATGTTTGGGCAAGGGCTGGCAGGCGTTCTTCGCAGTACGTAGAACGATATGGAGTCACAAATGTATTTATCATCAGGTGCAGCTCAAAGCAAAGGCAGTACCGTCACATCGTAACCGACGACACTCGGCTCGAGAAGGACTACAGACATGAACTCTGTGTTGAGTGCATGGCGATGTTTTTCGTAGGTCTACTAGTAGACGTACATACACCCTCTACAGAAGTGTGGCTCTACAGAGTGCTGTCAAACGGGACGTTCCAATTTTTAAATCGTACGGCTCACCTCAATAACGACCCCTCCCCCTACGGTGCTCCATCTCGAGAGGGGTGCGTGGTCAATGATTGAATGACCAAGGCAAGCAACAAATGAATACGGCACCCACGAGGCATATAACATTGTATACCCATTGCTGCCTCTAGAAGTGGCCACACCAGAAATAATACGAAGTATCAATTCATTGAAGGCTGTCATCCATTTGCAAGAAAGTTCGCCTCACAAGCGATTCTAATTAGCAGGATGCAGCCCGCCCTTTACGTGCGACTCGCTCAACACCTCACGTTTCGCTTCGCACTCGGTGCAAGCAATGCCTGCCTGGTTGGTGAAAACCCTACGTGCTCCGTCCCGGTATTTTGGAGATGCGAGGGTCTATGGTCATACGACTACGGCCATGCACGACATGAGCAACCCCCCCCCTCCCCGCCCCCTTATTATATTGCAAACCCTCGGACTAGGGGCTGGAATGTCCTCGCGATGGATGATATGGATATGAGTTCCGTTTCGGCGGCATGGCGACGGTTTCGCGAAGAGGGCGGGGGCAGGCTGAAGCACGTCGTGGAAGCGACCTCGGAGTCTTACGCCCGGGTTCGTACTCGCGTCGCTGTCTTGTATTTGCGGCACATCATTCACACGCTATCGTGTTCCTAATATTGAAATAGTACTAGTTATGTAATGCCCCCTATCGTCCTACAAAATGATATGCATACACATACAGAAGTACGTACGGTATGTATTTGATGCTCAACGCTCAACGGCACACGACGACACAGACCAACTTTTACTGAGTGCGATCATGCATATCGTGAATTCTTATTTTTTGTTTCCTACGCGCACAACTACTATCGCTCAGCGCTCAATGGCACACGATACATACGTAGCGAGTTACCCTTGGTGTTGCGAGACATCGTCCGTTAAAACAAGCACGAGGCAGTTGTTCTGTCGGTTTGCCTCAGGCGTATATCTGTGCACAGCAGCATAGTCGCGCGTACCATATCGTGATTTTACTTGTACGAGGGCTACTTATTCGGTCACCAGCAGCTTCTGAAATGATCTCTCCGCATGGGCGTAAATCAGAAACCAGTTTGTTTGTGCTATTAAAATACATACCACAGGTGTATACATCACGCGTGTACTCATAATATTGACTACTCTGCTGCACTGCTGCAAAACCTCCATTGCAATACTGCAATACCCCTACAGATATAGGTATTGAAGTGTCCCGACGTACGTAGTGAACGATATGCGAGGGTGTGCTTGTGTGTTTGTCTCTTATGCGTGATATTTATTTTTTATTTTTACATAACATGTTGTCTTCGGATCTATCTCACACGCGGATGCTTACTACTTGCTGGTGTTGCTGTCTTCCGGCATGGGTCTATCACGCTCGCTTCAGCTGGAGGAAGACGAAGAAGAAGGCGCGATCAAGGGTGACAAGTGGAAGGAGCACGTCGAAGACTCGGCGTACCGATACTTCACGCAGCACGGCTTCTCCTCGCTCGGCGTCGGATACCTGCACCCCCCGCCCCCTCAAGACAACACTCAGGATGCGTAACGTCCGCGTGTCATCGTATATATAATCCGCATGTATCGTGTAACGCCTGCGTAACGTGTTAAACACCCGCGTATCGTGTACCAAGGTATGTAGGAGGAGCTTACTCACGCGTAAAAAAGAGGGGGACAGGCACTGGCTATCATATCATACATATGTAGCGCATTCCTAATGCAGTCGTACATATACTTCGCGGTGCACAACAACGGGTTCTTTTCTGCTCGGAACCGGCTGCTTGCGCAAGATACTCAGGACGCGTAGCATCCGCGTGCCACAAACCAGGGTATATAAAAAATCTCTGAGAGCAAAGGGGGGCACAGGGTAACCAATGAAAAAAAAAGCAGACCAAACGGTTGTTTTGCCTCAAGGGATCAGCTTGGAGCAGGACGATGGGCTTGGCGTTGGGATGAGAAGGTTACATATATATGTGGGGGAGCAGGGTGACAAAAAAACCTCGGCGTGAGATCAGGGAGGGGGGAGGCATCTAAAAGCGGGAGCAGAGGCAGTCGACAGGAAACTCGAAGTATAGGTGTCTTCTGAACTACCGGGAGTTGTACTTACATAATAACAATGTATTAATAGCATGGGCTTCAACGTTGTTCACTCAGAAGCACCCCGAAACAAAATAAAACCATGGAAACAAAAGGAGCCCCGTGCACAAAATTCATTCCTGAAAATGTTTTTTTTTTGTTCCATGACTACTAATAACACCGCTGGAACCTCTCGACCGCACGACGCTATCATATGCGCGATCGGTTCGAGTGCCGGTGAGTGTGTGGGCGTTTTGTTTTTGTAGCTATCTCGATGATAGACGTGTGACCTCGTTTTTTTTTGTTGTAAACACCCCCCTTTTTGCTATCCATCTCTCTCTGGACAGTAGACCGTGATATCTGCCGTCGTCCCCCCCCCCCCGGTGTACCCTCACCTTCAGTGTTTTCGTGCATATGATTCGTTCAACATTCCCACTGCTCGTCGACTTTCATCGAATTTCTGGTGACCCACCGGCGCCCTCGAGCTTTTTTTAACGACACGAAAAAAAAGGCACACAAAAAGTACCTTTGTTTTACGTTTGAGAACCCGTCAGTCGGGTGTCGAGCCCCGGCGGGCATGCCATCTCGACCTTGCCGCTGGTCGGCTCGAGTGCCGGTCCGAGATAGCCATAGACTACAGTAGGGATCCCCCAGTCCGTTTGTGATGTGCCAGAGCAATCAACATGACTGCCTCATAGAGGGAAGCCGCTTTATTCATTCCAGGTTATGAGTGCAATTCCCCAGTCGCGCCAAGCGATTTTGACCGCCTTATATCGGGATACCGCACTCCTCAGACCGTATTGTGGCCATCTCGTACAGAAACTCTTAGGAAACCACGGTATCTATCACTCCACGGATAGCCTATTTCACACCTCGCACAGACAATCGATTCCCCCGCTTCATGATCTGTATGATCTGTATGATCTGTATGATCTGTATGATCTGTATGATCTGTATGATCTGTGTGATCTGTATGATCTGTACGATCTGTATGATCTGTATGATCTGTATGATCCGTATGATCTGTATGATCTGTACGATCTGTATGATCTGTATGATCTGTATGATCTGTATGATCTGTATGATCTAGCTCATGTTGCCGGGCGGGAACCGTAAGAGCCTGCATGATGTAGGACATGTTTCCTGGGTTGCCTCTGCACTTACACAGACCCTGTACAGCGTCTCTCGTAACGGTGGGATATATGATACATCTGTAGATGATCTAGATCATGATCTGTCTGTAGATAATCTAGATCATGATATATCTGTAGATGGTCTAGATCATAGCCTATCTGTAGATGATCTAGATCACGATCTATCTGTAGATGATATTGATCATGATCTGTCTGTAGATGATCTAGATCATGATCTGTCTGTAGATGATATGGATCATGATCTATCTGTAGATGATCTAGATCATCATCTACCTGTAGATGATCTAGATCGCGATTTGTCAGGCGCCTGGTCTATTGGCTATACTGAAATATAGAGGGGCGACAAGCGTCTGTCTATATATTAAAGAAAACATGCATACCTTGATGGGGAAAAAAATACCACAAGCTGTTTGTCACACCTGCACGACGACAGAAAGCCACCGTCGTGCGGCGGAGCACGGGTATAGCAAAACGCTAACACGGCACGCTATCGCTCGTTATACCGCTCAGCGCCAACTCAACGCGCGCGACAAATCGACGCTCTTTATCACCCGAGCCCCGACCCTAACAACCCTGTTGGTTATATTATCACAGGTGGTCGGGACCCCCCGCGCTTTGTGCCGTCTGGGGACTATCCTCTGGCATATCCACGGGTTTACTACTGATGCGTAGGCATGCAGGTTCTTGCGTGAACCACAACATGTAACCGCTATTGGGAACGTCGCCGACTACGACACATATAATGACACTCTGTTTTATCTTTGTTATTGAACCTGGTTCCTCCACCTAGCCGAGTGTGCGGGCGATGCCGGCCTCGGGCTCCTGCTGAGTCCGGGGGTGTGGGTGTAGTGCTGTGGATGGTGCGCTTTCTCGCGAAGACCCCATAGCTTGCACAATGTGGCCGTAAAACAAATCCTTGTGGAGACGTCCACGCCTCGGACGGAGCAGAACCCATTTTGGGGATCTACATCTTTTTTGAATGGATAGGTTCCTTGATCTATATGGTCTGCGAGATCTAGGTGACGGTTTCGGGTTGGGATCTGTACGATCTAGCTCTTACGCATATGCTTTCCTGGGCAGAATATGTGTGATCTAGATGTTTTGCACATGTTTATCTGGGTGGGATATGTACGATCTGCATGATCTGCACATGTATGCGGAGTGTGATCTGTAGGATCTGCGCCTAGATCATAGTTGAATGATGGAATATATATGATCTGTAGAGTCTGCGGGATCTTTTGACTGGTGGGATATATCTGATCTGTGGGGTATATATCGTATTTCACTGATGGGATCTGTATGATCTACAGATCATGATCTATAGATCATCACACATGTTTGCCTGGGTGGGATCTGTATGATTTAGATCCTTCACACATGTTTGCCTGGATGGGGTCTGTATGATCTAGATATTTCGCGCATGTTTACCTGGGTGGGATCTGTACGATCTGCTTGAGGACCTGCTCTCTGCCCGCGGGTGATTGCCATATACCAGTACCTGGCATGCCTGGTACCAGTGCATCATAACGGCACCGGTGTCATAACCGGAACTCGAACTGATGTTCGTCTTCTAAACGAGATCGGAGCTACATACGACCTGACAGCCCTTGGTGGTTGCCGATCAAGCTCACATGCACACACTGCCCAGCTTCACAAGCACACAATCACGTGGAGCTTGCAGCAAAGCATAAGCACGTGGCAGATGTCGGGGGCAACAGCTATATAGTGGCCCTGCGGCTGCAGGTGATTACACGGCAGCGGGCAGCAAGGGGGTTCCTCTCTGCGGGTTCTGGAGTCGGCAGGATCGCGTTGCTAGAGGATGTAGATGAGCTGGAGGATGTGGATGAGAAAGCCGGCTGTGCTGACTTTTATTTTTTAGTTTTCTGTCTCGTATTCCTCGTTCATGGAGTTCTTCAAGATGGACATAATATACCTTCTCGCCGCTTTTCTCATGATACAGTATAACAGCACTTCCTCACCCCCGTTCATCTTATTGTTACGACCTACCGGTGCGAGGTATGGTCTACACCTCCTCGACAAATTTCACTGACAGACGGGGTGAGCCGCATCACGGAGAGCTGCGGCGCACATGTATGTATGTGTTCCTTTGTGTAAACTGTATAAAACTCGCTCTTTCACACACGTTATTAACGTTTTTTCCGGGTACAGTCTGCATTATCTAGGCTCTTGTTTCACGCACGTTTGCCGAGGTGGGATGGATCTGAAATGATCTATCTGTTGCACACATATTTATATTTTCTGGGATGGGATCCGTATGATCTGCGAGATCTAGATTATGCTCTGTTTCCTGGTGGGGTCTGTATGATCTGCGGGATCTAAGTCATGTTTTCTGGCTGGGATCTGTACGATCTAGCTCTTGCTCGCGTGTTTTCCTTGGTGGGGTATGTATGATCTAGATAAACTGCACGTATTTGCCTGGGTGGGATCTGTATGATCTGCGGATCCTTCACACAGGTTTTCCTGAGTGGGATCTGCATGATCTGTATGATCTGCACATGCTTATTACCTGAGTGGGGTCTGTATGATCTGCGTGGTCTGCGCATGTTTCGCCGTGGAAGGATCTGGAGGATCTAGACTTTATGCGTAACTTTCCTATATCGGCCAAAAAGGATCTAGATCATGATCTGTGCGAGGTGTAGGTCTCGACATTGAACAATTATAAACCCCTTTAGGGTTGAGTTTCTGTTTCGGTTCTGACATACCTCTATCTTTTCTTGACCGCGCTTTTTTTACCGTGATTATTTGACCGTGATTATTTGACCGTGGTTATATGTCGCCGCTTTTTCGTCCGCTTTTCGCCGCCGGCGAACATCCGGCCTCGAGCAAGCCGCGACAAGCCGCGACCGCGCGCTCGCGGCGGTGCCTTCGCGCATGTCACCCCCCGCTCCCTGGGAAGTCTCGTGGGTCTGCTCGGTAATCTCGGCGGGGAATCCCGCTCCCCGTGAAATAGGAAATCGTAATAAATCGTTATTCACTCGATTAAAGACCAAGGTCTCTTTTCCAAGACTAATGAAAGCAACATGTGTTGATTGTTCGTTTTCACGCTTGATGAGTACGAATCATCATAACCAAACCTTGATTATTCGACATGATTATACTATTTCCGAATCTTGATTATAATCATAGTATCACAGTCGCTCGTTTCGTACATCAGTACTCGTACTCGTAGATAGCTATCAATCTCATCTCTTTCGTATGCTGTATCATAGTACTTCGTATCATAGAGACCACCCTACGCCGATAACGAGTGCGGCAGGTACCGGCCCCGCGACTCCTGATTACCAACACTATCGTGGTTCTAGTAACCATGACGCCGCCGGACCAGGCGGGTAGCGTTTGTTTTGTCTTGGCCGTGGTGGTTTTGCCAGCTCTCGGTGGCCGTGATAAACTGAGAGCATACGTAGATATTTGTGGATCTTCTGTTTGAATAGGCTGAAATACGTAGTATGCTGTATCATAGTATCATACGTAGTCGGTACGTACAGCAGTACTCGTACTCGTAGATAGCTACGTATCAATCTTATCTCTTTCGTATGCTGCATCATAGTACTTCGCATCACATAGGAAGTCTGCTGGGAAAAGTTGAGTTACTTTGTTGCAAGACCACCCTACGTTGTTTTTGTTCGCTATTATAATACCGGTCCCGCCCTATCATACTGGTGGCATAGCTCGGCAGGGTGCCACTACATTATTTATTAGCCCCTCCCTGCTGCCGAAGCACTGCTGGACATATCATGCGGGAGACTAGTGGTGTTGTTGCTGTACCATATCCGTAGCACCCGCTACCCACTACTACTACTACTACTACTACTGCTACTACTGCTACTACTGCTACTACCACTGCTGCTGCTACTACTACTACTACTGCTACTTAAGTACTACTACTACTACTACTGCACGTACTACTGCTGTACGTACTGTACTGCTGTGTACCGATTTCACACTACTGTGACATGTTGTACGTACGTACTACTACTACTACTACTTACTGGTGGATCGGCTTTGTATTTTTTTGTCGGCTACAAGGGCTCCGCGTGGATGCCGGCATAATATAGTACGCCACTTTACCTAATCTGTGGATTGCGTTATCGGATGTGGATCGTGGACCAGTTATTATCTGGTAGCAGCCTGGACGAACTGTCATTGCTTCTTCTCTCTGCTGTGAGGCCCAGACTGTATGTGTGTGGGTTTCCATTGTCCTGCTTGGCTATGGCTGGCCGGACAGCCTCCCCGCGACTACTTGTCAGATTTCACGACTTTGAACACCCAGAGTACGCGCCACGGAGTCCATTTAGTACGCGTTGTGAGCTAAGCGTCGCGAACAATAACGCCCTCATTCCAGCCACCGTTGCCAAGGGGAATAAAGAACGGGGATTTAGATCGAGGCTGGGGTTAGCCCAGGCGATTCTATGTGCAAAATAAGTAGCAGACCCCACAAGGTGTCCACAACTTCTCCATCCCGGTACTCGAAACGGTGTGTGCTACCAGCCACCGTTGCCAAGGGGAATGAAGAACGGGGATTTAGATCGAGGCTGGGGTTAGCCCAGGCGATTCTATGTGCAAAATAAGTAGCAGACCCCACAAGGTGTCCACAACTTCTCCATCCCGGTACTCGAAACGGTGTGTGCTACCAGCCACCGTTGCCAAGGGGAATGAAGAACGGGGATTTAGATCGAAGCTGGGGTTAGCCCAGGCGATTCTATGTGCAAAATGAGTAGCAGACCCCACAAGGTGTCCACAACTTCTCCATCCCGGTACTCGAAACGGTGCGCGCTACATTGTTCAACAGTCTCCACAAGGAGTGCTTTGCGCCCACGCTTCGCAAGGGCAGGATCCCGGCCACCTCTGTGTTATTACGGAGGGCCGTAGTAAATAGGACCAAATAATTTTTCGTAAAAGTAGGTTAATATACAGGTTTTTGTGTGTATCGTAGGTCCTATTTACTATGGTCCCCCGTAATAGTAGCTCATCCCAATCTAAAGAATATATATATATATATATATTGTTATTGTTATTGCACGGCCAAGGAACGGGTTGGCGTGCTTAATTCCACAAGTGTGTGTACTGCGGACCGAGCAATCGAGCTGGTGAAAAAACTTAGACCGCATGATCACGTAGCCCATGTACGTTCCGTACACACGATCATGCACTGACGCAAAAGGGCGGCACGCGTACAGGCAAAACTGCGGGAGGGTACGAGTACTGTAGTTGGTGTTCTGTACAAACATGAATAGACGCGTTGAACGCGAGTCTCGTCTATATCGACGTACAATGATTCCGGTCGTTGTATTTTGTCTAGTTTTGTTGTGCGTTTAGCGGGTTTTGTCTCGTGGGTTTTATCTGCTGATACCTACAGCAGAAGTACAAGATGATCGTACCTGACCAGGTAGCACAACCCAATGTTACTGCAGCACAACGCGCATGTTCACGAAGCACAAACACCAGGGAGGGCACAACTCTATATCGCATATATAACAAATACTTGCCTCGCACCGTCGTTTAAATGCCTGGGTGGCAACATCTGATGTATGGATACCTGGTACTACAGCAGTAGGGCGGTAACAAAATATTTCAAATATTTCAAATATAGTTGGTTTGCTTGTTGCTTTTCAAACGTTTTCAAATAACGGGTATGAATATATAACAAATACTTGCCTCGCACCGTCGTTTATATGGATATGCCTGGGGGGCAACATCTGATGTATGGATGCGTATATTTGGTAGGGCAGTAAAGGTCAGTGGACATTACAACGCCAGGCCATCGTCCGAGGTAAGACAGGCATCACATACACACGCCCGCAACCCAGATACGTTGAGATTATATATATACTGTAGACTGTAGACGTACCCAAGCACGTAGACTAATACGGAAGGAGAAAAATATACATCCGAAGGGATATTCGTACTGCTGCGGAAAACGTAATACGCACACCAGGGGAATTCAGACCATACGAATATGACTTACCCTATAGGTATGTTGGTATATTTTCTTCATCTCATGGAATTCAACCAGAAAACGGCATTTGCTCGGTACGCACGGCACGCGAGAGTCGTACGCAAGCCGATAGGGTTGGAATCTCACAGTCCCACGACAAGTATACACAACGAAGGGTACACATGCTTGCCGCCAAATAAGTGGAGCAACACAAGGCCAAGCAGCACCGAGGCCAGTGCCTAATGTCGAGTTGAATCGGATTTCATCGGTGTACGAGCAGTCTTTCCAAGCCACACCTTTCTTGGTCAGCACGATATGGCGCATACATACGCATAGCTGCATACCGCAGATTTGAAACATTTTTTAATAACGCGGGTACACGTGAAAATATACAAGCACGTCAGGTACACACCTGCATACCAGGTATATATCATATGTCGTTTACTTGTGTCGTAGGGTGTGACGGCTGCAAGTTCATGCTTCACCGAGAAGCGTGTTGTACTTGGGTTGGGGCTCGGGTTATGTGGTGGAGCTGTGCGCTACTGCTGCAGAGATGGCTGCTGCTGCTTGCTGCAGAGCTGGTTGGTGCTGTGGTGCTGTGCGATCTTGCTTTGCATTCGCACGGTCACAACCCACAACATCAAGATTGCAGGATAAACTGATGTGAGAAACTTACCACCAAGTAAATCTTATGTACTTGGTAAAAAAAGTGACTTTTGAAATATCCGGTTTTCACCGTGGTCTGCCGTGGTCGGTAGGTGCATGATGTGAACTTACGTATCTGCTGCGTACAGTACGAGTCGTATTCGTTTTTTGTTGGACCAGCGGCCAATTGTTTGTTTATCAGAAAAGGAAAGATGAGGAGGAGGAGGAGGAGGAGGAAGGGGGATGGGAGAGAGAGGAGGAAGGGGGATGGGAGAGGGAGGGAGGGAGGGAGGGAGGTAGGGAGGTAGGGAGGGAGGTAGGTAGGGAAGAAGAAAGGTGCGGCTTGGAAAGACTGCTCGTACGCGTATGAAATCCGATTAACTTGAAATTAGGCACTGGCCTCGGTGCTGCTTGGCAATCGCTCGCCCGCCACTCCGTTTGGGATGCTGGGAGCCAACCCTGACTACTTCACACACAGGGCACCCCATTAGGTATGGTTTGGACCATGACGATCGCCTTCTCGAGGGCTACCGACCTGTTGCCTCCGGCACGGGTGTAGCAGTTTTGAAATAAATTTGGCCGTGGGGTACCCCAGACTGAGACTCATTGGACAGACAGACAGACAGACAGATAGACAGACAAATATATTGAATCCGTTCCAGAGACCACAAGTTACACTTGTGGAATATTGTTATTGCACGGCCAAGGAAACGGGTTGGCGTGCTTATATTCCACAACTGTATGTACTCGTAACCATTTATGGGTTTTGATGTCTGATTTCGAGTATTTAGGTTTGTCAAAAAAATGTGGAAGATTGAACGAAGGAAATCTGGGGTTTGTGGAGAGGTATTGAATCGTTGGCATGATTGAAAGAGGGGATCGGGAAAGGTTTATCGAGTACGTATATCATGGCGGTGCAGTTGGTTGAGCTGGAGAGACAGAGGTTGGGAAGGTTTGAGGCAGGAAGTAAGAAGACCATCTAGTACGGGGGTCTACTCGTGGTGTTGACGAGCAAGGGTTTGGCACTGGGTGGAAGGTCGGGCAGTTGAAAGAAGATTTTTGGCCTAAATCGAATCTAATTTCTCCAAATTTCCAGCCGACCCTTGGATAAATAATAAAAAAATGTATCCATTTCGTCTCCCCGAATTCAGAAAATAAATAATTAACTCTATTAATAATTAATTTTAGTATTGAATACCAGCATGAAATATCGAAATATTGAGAGATGGGCTTCCGAAGACAGAGCATATCATATAATATCATATCATATGTGTTTCTTCCCTGAAGCTCACTCCAGAAATCTACGAGACCATCAGAAAACATGCAACGAACACAAACAACGAGGAACGAGGTCACAGCCCCGCCTAGAAGCACAGGCAGCAGCAGACGTTCCTGTGGCAGGTTCGCCGTGTACTGCTGTAGCTGTTAGTGGTTGCTTCATCGGAGGCTTGCATTCGTCATCAGCAATCACCACCACACCTCTCTCTCTTTTCTGCGCTGCTGCCTGCAGCTGTGCTTGCATAATGTACGTGCGACCTGTCGTGCGCCTGGCGCGAGCCGCGGTAAATAATACTGTACCGGTATTGGGGCAAATCATTTTTGATAATTTAGTTAAATAGTCACCATGTCCGATTTTGGATGTGAAGGCCTGAGTTCGATCCTGAAGCCGTTTCCTATGCGGTTCGATTTTTGAGCTTCAGATTATGGTCCGATCGCCACAACAGTAAAATATTGACAAATATGATAAAATGTTTGGCGGGATCAATAACAAACAATCTCTA
The DNA here is from genome assembly GCA_008828725.1 of Saccharina japonica. NCBI lineage: Eukaryota > Phaeophyceae > Laminariales > Laminariaceae > Saccharina > Saccharina japonica. Next base: position 141,593 of record MEHQ01003464.1, read on the forward strand.
AGAACGATCGAGTCAATAGTATTGGTTCCATCATATTTAATTTCCGAGTATGTTACATCCCCAAAAATGCAGGTGCAGGTCTACATTTATGTACTATACGCAGATATTTCATGACGTCGTATTTCTTAACTATTACAACTAGTAATACCACCATACAATATGATATGCGTATGATACAATATCGCATGTTGTTGTATTAATAGTAGATTTTCGATTTCTCCTTGCGCCACTCCCCTAGGCACGTCCGGAGGGGAACCTTGTAGATATTATTATTACGAGTGCTTTGTACCCGTATCATATATACATATGTGTCTCAGCCTGCACAAGTGCATATTTTTGGAAAATCCGGTTTTCACCGTGGTCTGCCGTGGTCGGAAGGTGTAAAATTTGGGTTCCACAATTATGTCACGTCAAGCAAGGCAAACATACGCTGTCAAGGGTATAGGGCCGAGTGTTTAACACTAAAACCTAGTAGAATGGTGTCAGTACAGGGGCTGTCTGTCAAATGGTTCAAGTTGCTGTGTCGTGACATCTTTGTTTCGAGGACGGTGCTGAGGGGGAGAGAGGAGGGAGCTGAGGGGCAGAGAGGAGGGAAGCGTGAAAGGGAAGGGGCGGAGGGAGGGATGGAGAGAGGGAGGGACGGAAGGCGGGAGAGGGACAGAGCGAGCGAGGGAGGGTGGGAAGGAGGGAGGGAGGGAGGGAGCGAGAAAGCGAGACTGGGACTGAGGGAAAAGCCTTTGCCACCTGATCACTCCCAGCACACAAAATTGCGTGACCCTGCCCAAACATGAATTTCATTAATCCGATTCCACTTGAAACTAGACACCGGCCTCTGGCTGCTGCTAGACCCGCCTCTCCGCGACTGCTGCTGCTCGGCTCGCGGATGCTGGCAGCCAACCCTGACTACTTCACACACAGGGCACCCCATTAGGTATGGTTTGGACCATGACGATCGCCTCCTCGAGGGCTACCGACCTGTTGCCTGCGGCACGGGTGTAGCAGTTTTGAAATAAATTTGGCCGTGGGGTACCCCAGACTGAGACTCATCGGACAGACAGACAGACAAATATATTGAATCCGTTCCAGAGACCACAAGTTACACTTGTGGAATATATATTGGTGAGTTCGAATCGGTTTTCGGCATTGCATCTCCGGGGCCAAAACCCCTCGCCACGCGCTTTTATACAGGCTGAGAAAATAAACGTTCATACCAGGTATCATTTGTTTTTCAAGCCTACTGTGGAAAAAAATAGGCGATGATTATATATGCCGGGACTCGAACCCCGCGCATACCATGCTGCTCACAACGCGGACGACCTATCTATGTTACCCGCGCATGCACAGCGCTGGTTGACCGAGTGGAGTAGTAGTAGGTTATCCCTTCCAACCAACCAACAAACCCTATAACCCTATAACCCTATATAAACCCTTCGGGAGGTTCGAAGACGGCAGATGCGTTTTCCTAAAGCAAAAAAAAGGCGGCGGCGGCGGCCAAAAGGCTGGGTACTGACGAATATAAGAACCAAGCAAATGACCTGCAGGAATTTATTTTGCCTGGCCGAGACCTGTCCGACTCGCCGAACACCTCGCGGCGCTTGCTTCGCGCTAGGTGCAGCAAGCAATGTCTGCCTGGTCGGTGAAAACCCGACATGCTCCATCCCGGCATTGTAGGGATGCGAGGGTCTATTAAGGTCATACGACTACGGCCATGCATGGATATGAAGTGCACTCCGCCCCACCCACCCCGTGGCGCCGCAGTGTGTACTTCATATCCGTGCATGGCTATCGACAAAAATAGAACCAAACGAACGACCCGCAGGGGCTTTGTTTTTTATTTCGCCGGGACCGACCGACCTCCAGTTCGAAGGCGAGTGGCGCTCCTATATCGTTTCCCTCTGTATGTCAAAATTATTGAATCCACACTATTAATAGCTCAAGTCATTTATGAATTAATTCATCTCGCCCACCCCTACCCTTTATTTAGTATGTACGGAGGTGTTACATAGTGTTCTCCCCCTTTCGCAAAATTAATTAAGCATACCCCCCCCATACCACGAACAACCTACCTTATATCAAGCAAGTGAAATTCCGACGTACCGTGCGCGAGAACACAACACAACACAACAAGCCAGACGAAATGCATACGGATAAAAGACAAATAAAAATAAACACACTATACAATCAAACATAATACAAATTATAGTACACACTATTAATAACAAGAAACACGATAACAAGAACGCCAGGCTGAGTTTTGGAGGAAAACTGATGAATTATTTGTTCTCCCCCTTTCGCAAAAATTAGTTAATTTAGTAATTTATATGGTTTCCAAGATTCTGAATAAAAAGATTGCCACGTATACCACCCCTTTCTGTGTACATACATATCTCGCGTAGCAACGTATAGATGTCATCCCTTTCGAAACACCCCCTACCTGCCTCAGCAATACAAACGCCAATGATACAAGAAAAAAAATCAGCGCCAACGAAGTATGTTGCCGTGCTGTTCCCTAGGGTGTTTAAATATTTTGCGTTTCTTGAGAGGGTGGAGGGGACCGGAAGTAACCGATCCCGAGCGAGAAGAGCCCGCGCTGGGTGAACAGCCTGTACGTCTGCTCATCGAAGGAGGCGTCCCACTTGGCGCCCTTGTCCTCTCCTGCTCCGTCCTCCATCTGATAAAAAGCGGACGATGTCATCGGGCCGCGAAAAAAAAAAAGACAGCATAAAAAAAGCAAAGCATCCGCGTGTCAGATGGGCGTATTGGTCTATCGCAAGGGGAGGGGCATCATGCGTTTTTTCTTTTGTCTTTCCTCTCTTTTAGAAGAGATCTTTTTTTTTCGAGAGAGAGAGAGAGAGAGAGGGATTTCGTTTCCGTCGTTTTCTAGTTTGGAAAAAAACAGGTTGACGTGTTGTTGTTGTTGTTGTTGTTGTTGTTGTTGTTGTTGTTGTTGTTGTTGTTGTTGTTGTTGTTGTTGTTGTTGTTGTTGTTGTTGTTGTTGTTGTTGTTGTTGTTGTTGTTGTTGTTGTTGTTGTTGTTGTTGTTGTTGTTGTTGTTGTTGTTGTTGTTGTTGTTGTTGTTGTTGTTGTTGTTGTTGTTGTTGTTGTTGTTGTTGTTGTTGTTGTTGTTGTTGTTGTTGTTGTTGTTGTTGTTGTTGTTGTTGTTGTTGTTGTTGTTGTTGTTGTTGTTGTTGTTGTTGTTGTTGTTGTTGTTGTTGTTGTTGTTGTTGTTGTTGTTGTTGTTGTTGTTGTTGTTGTTGTTGTTGTTGTTGTTGTTGTTGTTGTTGTTGTTGTTGTTGTTGTTGTTGTTGTTGTTGTTGTTGTTGTTGTTGTTGTTGTTGTTGTTGTTGTTGTTGTTGTTGTTGTTGTTGTTGTTGTTGTTGTTGTTGTTGTTGTTGTTGTTGTTGTTGTTGTTGTTGTTGTTGTTGTTGTTGTTGTTGTTGTTGTTGTTGTTGTTGTTGTTGTTGTTGTTGTTGTTGTTGTTGTTGTTGTTGTTGTTGTTGTTGTTGTTGTTGTTGTTGTTGTTGTTGTTGTTGTTGTTGTTGTTGTTGTTGTTGTTGTTGTTGTTGTTGTTGTTGTTGTTGTTGTTGTTGTTGTTGTTGTTGTTGTTGTTGTTGTTGTTGTTGTTGTTGTTGTTGTTGTTGTTGTTGTTGTTGTTGTTGTTGTTGTTGTTGTTGTTGTTGTTGTTGTTGTTGTTGTTGTTGTTGTTGTTGTTGTTGTTGTTGTTGTTGTTGTTGTTGTTGTTGTTGTTGTTGTTGTTGTTGTTGTTGTTGTTGTTGTTGTTGTTGTTGTTGTTGTTGTTGTTGTTGTTGTTGTTGTTGTTGTTGTTGTTGTTGTTGTTGTTGTTGTTGTTGTTGTTGTTGTTGTTGTTGTTGTTGTTGTTGTTGTTGTTGTTGTTGTTGTTGTTGTTGTTGTTGTTGTTGTTGTTGTTGTTGTTGTTGTTGTTGTTGTTGTTGTTGTTGTTGTTGTTGTTGTTGTTGTTGTTGTTGTTGTTGTTGTTGTTGTTGTTGTTGTTGTTGTTGTTGTTGTTGTTGTTGTTGTTGTTGTTGTTGTTGTTGTTGTTGTTGTTGTTGTTGTTGTTGTTGTTGTTGTTGTTGTTGTTGTTGTTGTTGTTGTTGTTGTTGTTGTTGTTGTTGTTGTTGTTGTTGTTGTTGTTGTTGTTGTTGTTGTTGTTGTTGTTGTTGTTGTTGTTGTTGTTGTTGTTGTTGTTGTTGTTGTTGTTGTTGTTGTTGTTGTTGTTGTTGTTGTTGTTGTTGTTGTTGTTGTTGTTGTTGTTGTTGTTGTTGTTGTTGTTGTTGTTGTTGTTGTTGTTGTTGTTGTTGTTGTTGTTGTTGTTGTTGTTGTTGTTGTTGTTGTTGTTGTTGTTGTTGTTGTTGTTGTTGTTGTTGTTGTTGTTGTTGTTGTTGTTGTTGTTGTTGTTGTTGTTGTTGTTGTTGTTGTTGTTGTTGTTGTTGTTGTTGTTGTTGTTGTTGTTGTTGTTGTTGTTGTTGTTGTTGTTGTTGTTGTTGTTGTTGTTGTTGTTGTTGTTGTTGTTGTTGTTGTTGTTGTTGTTGTTGTTGTTGTTGTTGTTGTTGTTGTTGTTGTTGTTGTTGTTGTTGTTGTTGTTGTTGTTGTTGTTGTTGTTGTTGTTGTTGTTGTTGTTGTTGTTGTTGTTGTTGTTGTTGTTGTTGTTGTTGTTGTTGTTGTTGTTGTTGTTGTTGTTGTTGTTGTTGTTGTTGTTGTTGTTGTTGTTGTTGTTGTTGTTGTTGTTGTTGTTGTTGTTGTTGTTGTTGTTGTTGTTGTTGTTGTTGTTGTTGTTGTTGTTGTTGTTGTTGTTGTTGTTGTTGTTGTTGTTGTTGTTGTTGTTGTTGTTGTTGTTGTTGTTGTTGTTGTTGTTGTTGTTGTTGTTGTTGTTGTTGTTGTTGTTGTTGTTGTTGTTGTTGTTGTTGTTGTTGTTGTTGTTGTTGTTGTTGTTGTTGTTGTTGTTGTTGTTGTTGTTGTTGTTGTTGTTGTTGTTGTTGTTGTTGTTGTTGTTGTTGTTGTTGTTGTTGTTGTTGTTGTTGTTGTTGTTGTTGTTGTTGTTGTTGTTGTTGTTGTTGTTGTTGTTGTTGTTGTTGTTGTTGTTGTTGTTGTTGTTGTTGTTGTTGTTGTTGTTGTTGTTGTTGTTGTTGTTGTTGTTGTTGTTGTTGTTGTTGTTGTTGTTGTTGTTGTTGTTGTTGTTGTTGTTGTTGTTGTTGTTGTTGTTGTTGTTGTTGTTGTTGTTGTTGTTGTTGTTGTTGTTGTTGTTGTTGTTGTTGTTGTTGTTGTTGTTGTTGTTGTTGTTGTTGTTGTTGTTGTTGTTGTTGTTGTTGTTGTTGTTGTTGTTGTTGTTGTTGTTGTTGTTGTTGTTGTTGTTGTTGTTGTTGTTGTTGTTGTTGTTGTTGTTGTTGTTGTTGTTGTTGTTGTTGTTGTTGTTGTTGTTGTTGTTGTTGTTGTTGTTGTTGTTGTTGTTGTTGTTGTTGTTGTTGTTGTTGTTGTTGTTGTTGTTGTTGTTGTTGTTGTTGTTGTTGTTGTTGTTGTTGTTGTTGTTGTTGTTGTTGTTGTTGTTGTTGTTGTTGTTGTTGTTGTTGTTGTTGTTGTTGTTGTTGTTGTTGTTGTTGTTGTTGTTGTTGTTGTTGTTGTTGTTGTTGTTGTTGTTGTTGTTGTTGTTGTTGTTGTTGTTGTTGTTGTTGTTGTTGTTGTTGTTGTTGTTGTTGTTGTTGTTGTTGTTGTTGTTGTTGTTGTTGTTGTTGTTGTTGTTGTTGTTGTTGTTGTTGTTGTTGTTGTTGTTGTTGTTGTTGTTGTTGTTGTTGTTGTTGTTGTTGTTGTTGTTGTTGTTGTTGTTGTTGTTGTTGTTGTTGTTGTTGTTGTTGTTGTTGTTGTTGTTGTTGTTGTTGTTGTTGTTGTTGTTGTTGTTGTTGTTGTTGTTGTTGTTGTTGTTGTTGTTGTTGTTGTTGTTGTTGTTGTTGTTGTTGTTGTTGTTGTTGTTGTTGTTGTTGTTGTTGTTGTTGTTGTTGTTGTTGTTGTTGTTGTTGTTGTTGTTGTTGTTGTTGTTGTTGTTGTTGTTGTTGTTGTTGTTGTTGTTGTTGTTGTTGTTGTTGTTGTTGTTGTTGTTGTTGTTGTTGTTGTTGTTGTTGTTGTTGTTGTTGTTGTTGTTGTTGTTGTTGTTGTTGTTGTTGTTGTTGTTGTTGTTGTTGTTGTTGTTGTTGTTGTTGTTGTTGTTGTTGTTGTTGTTGTTGTTGTTGTTGTTGTTGTTGTTGTTGTTGTTGTTGTTGTTGTTGTTGTTGTTGTTGTTGTTGTTGTTGTTGTTGTTGTTGTTGTTGTTGTTGTTGTTGTTGTTGTTGTTGTTGTTGTTGTTGTTGTTGTTGTTGTTGTTGTTGTTGTTGTTGTTGTTGTTGTTGTTGTTGTTGTTGTTGTTGTTGTTGTTGTTGTTGTTGTTGTTGTTGTTGTTGTTGTTGTTGTTGTTGTTGTTGTTGTTGTTGTTGTTGTTGTTGTTGTTGTTGTTGTTGTTGTTGTTGTTGTTGTTGTTGTTGTTGTTGTTGTTGTTGTTGTTGTTGTTGTTGTTGTTGTTGTTGTTGTTGTTGTTGTTGTTGTTGTTGTTGTTGTTGTTGTTGTTGTTGTTGTTGTTGTTGTTGTTGTTGTTGTTGTTGTTGTTGTTGTTGTTGTTGTTGTTGTTGTTGTTGTTGTTGTTGTTGTTGTTGTTGTTGTTGTTGTTGTTGTTGTTGTTGTTGTTGTTGTTGTTGTTGTTGTTGTTGTTGTTGTTGTTGTTGTTGTTGTTGTTGTTGTTGTTGTTGCTGTTGTCATTGTTGTTGTTGTCGTTGTTGTTGTTGTCGTTCTCTCAACTCCTAATACAATAGTCGGCAAACATCTATTACTAGTGGGCGGTCACAGGACGGGCTCCAAAAAGAAAACCAAATGAAGGGCCTCGATGCGGTCGCCATTTTGAAAGTTGCCCCTTAGGGAGGGAGGAAGCCCGCCACTGCGGAGAGCTGTGCCCCCAACGCAAGGGGCCCTGTGGCGGGTGTTTATTTCAGGTGGGCACAGTAAATATGACCTACTGTGCGTAACATACAAAAAGAAAACTACCAGGTATATACGAAGTATTTACCGATTTTTACTATTAATAACAACATTTCAAGGTCAGGTTCTGTAGGGTTTGTGGATTTAGGGTCAGGGTATGGGTGTCTTACAGAACTTACAGAAGTTCCGGGTTAGGGTATAAAACCCTTACAGAACTCACAGAAGTTCTCTGTAGGGTATTTCCCGGGTAAGTACCCCGGGTATGGTTCTGTAGGTACCCTACAGAACCTGACCTTGCATCATTTGGTCCCTATTAAGACCTACCAGGTACGTTACACAAAAAAAAAACGGTGCATTTAACCGATTTTTACTACAGTAGTAGGAACAACATTTGGTCCTATTAGGACCTACCAGGTACGTTAAACACAAAAACCTGTATATTTTACCGATTTTTACTAACAACATTTGGTCCGCCTATTCGGACCTATGATCGATGATACCAGGTACGTTAGACACACAAAAAAAAATACTGTTTATTTGCCGATTTTTAGTACGTAACAACAGTTGGTCCTGTTTACTATGTATGGTCCTCTGTATGTAATAGGGGACCCCCGAGCTAGCGACCGAAACAACCATGAACTTTGGTGTCATCAGCCGTCTACGAGCAGCAGGAGCGCCCAGCAGCAGCAGCAGCAGTACGGGTAGGGTTATCACTCGCCCGTGCCGTACGACTGACTCCTTGCATTGCAACCATTGTTAACTCAGGCACCAACCATTGTATAATACTGCTGCTGTCACCGCCAACTTTTTATCGTTAATTTGCCTCTCTCAAGTTAAAAGGCAACATGGGTTTCCTCACGCTGTGTATGGCTGAGGGGGGGGGGGGGGGGGGGTACTCGATCATTCATGCATCGGCCGTAGTCGTATGACCATAGCCCCTCACGATCCCTTACAATGCCGGACGAGAGCTGTCGGGTTTTCACCGAACCAGGCAGTACCAGGGGGGGGGAGCATCTTATACTAAAACTACAGCAACATGACTTACGAGACCTCTTTTTTTATCTCTCTCGCTTTTCCTGAATCGTTGCCTCGTATGTACAGAAAACGCAAGCAACGTTAACTGTCGCACACACAACGCCGCCACGCATCCGGCGGCACGCACGCACGCACGCACGCACGCGTGGCGTCGCGCATGTATACGTACACGAACCCCTCGGATCAAACTACCCTTCGTTGTTGCCACTACAGAAAACGCAAGCGACATGGAATCATGGCACACCCACACCCACCCACCTTGTGAATGGCTCTTGCGGTACGCCTCCCCAATTCCTCGAGCCTGCCCCCCTCCGCTGTGATCAGGGTCGTTCGCTGGCCACTGAAGAAGACCCCCTCCGCCTTCGTCGATTCGTATGCTGTTGTCGGCGGTGAAATTGTAATCGTGACCGAAATCCATGCCTTGCAAAAACATAGGAGAGCGTGTTTGTTTAAGAGCGAGGGGGGGGGGGTGTACTCATGTCGTGCACGGCCGTAGTCGTATGACCATAGACCCTCGCATCCCTACAATGCCGGGACGGAGCACGTTGGGTTTTCACAACCAGGCAGACATTGCTTGCACCAAGCGCGAAGCGCCGTGAGGTATTGGCGAGTCGCATGGAGGGTGAGCTGCATCCTGCTAAGAACCGCCTTGAGGCGGACTTGCATATGGACGACAGCCTTCAATGAAGTTATTTAATTTCTGGTGTGGCCACTTCCGAGACAGCAATGGGACTACTGTAACTGCCTCGGGTGCCTTACCATATACACACTACGTGATACGATCATTCCCCTTGTGCGGAGCCAAGGTTCTCACCCCGCACAAATGATCTAACATGACCGCCAGCATGGGTGACCGCCAAAAAAAGGGGGGGGGGGGGGGGTTCGTTATTGAGCGATCGTAACATTGGTGAAAACTCGTCAGGCAAAAGCGCTCCTCAGAGCCCAGCAGAGAAGGGTCCTGTTCCCCCCCCCCCCCCCCCCCCGCCTGTTTTTTGTTTGTTTTTCCTATTTTTCCTTCTTCTTGTTTTCCCCTACGAAAAGAGGAATGCTACGTACGTGCGTAAGCGTCCCTGGTGTTTTGCCCGCTGTTAAAAAATTCCTGAAAGTTAGGGAAATGGTTCCTGGTTTAACTCTTTTTTTCCTGCAATTAAAAAAAAAACAAATTTACGAGAAAGATCAGGGGGGAAAGTTATGCATGCGATAACAATCGCCCCTGTGAAAACGGGAGGCAGGAAAAGGTCTATTTAATAGGTTTTCCCCGCATAGGTATAACACAGCGGGGCAGGAAAGGGTGTCCAGGTCTTCCTCGCACAGGTATGATACAGGCCATATATGTATACGTATCCTCGCAAAGTCTGAACGAGGAAACAAGCGGGTGTAAACGCTGTGAGTACCGCCCTCATCCCCCCCCCCCCCCCGACCCCGCCCTGCCCTCGCCTTCCGAGGACCATACAAAAAAACGTCTTGGGTCTTCAAGATGGTGGTACGGTTGCCCGTAGTAAAAAGCATTGAGCTCGCACAAAGGGGGGGGGGGGGGCGATCGGTGCGATTGATTTTTTTTTTTTTTTTCCAGAACGGGAAGAAGGTTAAGGTTTAGGTTTGCAAAAAAAATACCGAATAATAAGGGGGTGTTTTTCGGGGAAAAATATTCGGTCGAAAGAAAGCCTTCCGAATATATCATGTTAAGGTTTTGACTTTTTTGTATCAATAGCACCCGTACCGTTGTGAAGAGAAAGCGGGCGCTGAAAACGCACCCCGGTGCGAACTCAACACTCTTTTACGGTATTACCGGTCTATCGTAAAAAAAATACTTTTTTTTTTACCCGTCATCACTCGTAGTTACATGGTTACCCCCGTATAGCCCTCGAACTACTGATCGCGGTATGTATGAGAAACTTTTACGGTATTCCCGGTCTATCATAGGGACCATGACGGTAAAAAAAAAAAACTTTTTTTTTACCCGTCATCACTCGTAGTTACATGGTTACCCCCGTATAGCCCTCGAACTACTGATCGCGGTATATATGAGAAACGACGAATTTCACAAAACAAAAACGAAGTACCGCTTACAGTTGGTAGACTCCGATGTAAACGAAGAAGTCGAAGAAGTCTGGCGAAACCACGCGTTAATATGCATCCCCCACATATACCGCGCGATCGAAGTGTCCCACTCAGCTTGCTAAGATGAGTTTCGACGAAATCCTTGATCTCACAGCTGTTTTTTTTTTATTTAATAAATATACTAGACAGGAGGCTTTACTGCTCCGTTTCGAAATTTGATGCGTGTTCAATGGTCAAATGACTAAGGCAGGCAACAAATGAGTACGCCCCCTCCCCCCCCCCCCCCCCCCCCCCCCCCCTCCCGCCCCCCCAGCCCCCCCCTCCCCCCCCCGCTGCCGATATAACGCTGCACACAGGGGCACGCCCCTGGCGAAAAGAAAAACTGCGAGCTTCCCTCACCCCCCACACAACAGCAAAAGGACGGAAACACCACGCTCACCCCCACTGCGCCGCGAAAACAGTAAATAAAGCTCTCTCTCTCAACCCCGCGAAACAGCAGCAAAGACTGAAAAATAAAATGCACGCCCGTTTCACGCTCCACTCCACTCCACTTCCTGACCTGCTAGCCATGGCCTGGAAGTTGACGAGATCGGTGTACGCCCCTTCTTCGCTGTGGTTGCCGTCCACGAACAGCACGTCGCAAGCCCGAGGGTCCCGCCCCGCCAGTTGCTCCGCCGCCGCGTACGCGGGTACTGTCACCGCAGAATCTCCAACAACCAGTCGTATTCGGCCAGGAAATACCGCCTACGTAAGGATAAGGCGGTGACGGGGGCGTCAGGCGAGGCGGGGCAGAGAGGGTAAGGGCGGGGGGTGTTCTCATGTCATGCATGGCCGTAGTCGTATGACCATGCGGGGTAGAGGGCGGGGTGGGGTGTGTACTCATGTCGTGCACGGCCGTAGTCGTATGACCATAGACCCTCGCATCCCTACAATGCTGGGACGGAGCCATGTCCGGTTTTCACCGACCAGGGGGGAGGGGGAGTATTCACTTTTTGCTTGCCTTGATCATTTGACCATTGACCACGCACCCCTTCCGACACGGGGGGGGTATAAGCCGCATGTCATGCATGGCCGTAGTCGTATGATCATGGACCCTCGCAACCCTACCAATGCCGGGACGGAGCATGAAACACGTCGGGTTCTCACCGACCAGACAACAGACTTTGTCTTGCACACAACCGCGAAGCGCCGTGAGGCATTGAGCGAGTCGCATGGAGGGTGAGCTGCATCTTCCTACTAAGAACCGCTTGTGAGTTGGGCTTGCACACGGATGACAGCTTCGAATGGCGCATCCAATAGTTTCTTGCCTAAGTCATTCGACCTTGGACCACGCACCTCTTTCGAGGGGGAAAAAATGCGCTTCGGGTGTACTGGTACCTTTTTATGGTATCTCCCGCGTGGAGGTACACCCGTAGCGCTTCGTACGATATAGACGTGGGGGGGGAGGGGGGGGGGCAGCGTTCTTCTCTAGGGGAGGTACTGTAGGTCGAAGTACCCCCACCCCGGTCGACATACACTGTTTACACGTCGTTGAAGGCGTTCCATCTGCAAAATGCTAAAATAATAACGTCCCTCCAATCGCGAGGGACTTTTCCGTCCCTTGGACATACACGCCATCCCGGGTGTTCCATCTGCCCCCGGGCGAGAGATCAGTGGGATCTAGGAACAGAGCCCATATTTCTCCGTGCGAGCGTTAAGGTATTTCTGTGTTGGGCTACTAGTGAAAGGTTTTTGCCAATTACGAACTACAAATTACCCACCCGAACAAGGCCTTATATACCCTCCCGGCCATACGACTACGTACGGTCATGCGCGACATGAGTACCCCCCCCTTCCCTGGAAGGGCGGGATATGGTTTTTTAAGACGCACATCGACTGCCGAACTACGTGCACGGAGCCGGACGTGCAAATGCCAGCCATGCATGTGGTTCTAACTTACGGGGACCCAGCGAGAAGGGTTGCAACTACCTAGTTGCCACGAACAATCTCACACGCCGACCTTCCAAGAGCAAGGTTGCAAGAGCAAGCCCGACCCTCCAAGAAAAAGGGGGTCTACACACGCACAACAGAGCGTCGATAGGGGGGGGGGGGGGCATAAAACACCCGGTTCGTGTCGCTGCCGACAGGGGCCACCGCTCAAGTGATGTCCGGGAAGAACATGGAAGCCAATCAGCCGCAGACACGCCGGCTGACAGTCCCCCGTTCGCGGGTCTATCGCCATACGACTACGGCCGTGCATGAAAATGGAGTACACCCCCCCTCGCCCTTTGCGCTTGGTGCAAGCTAGCAATTTGTGCCTGGTTGGTGAAAACCCAACGTGCTTCGTCCCGGTATTGTAGGGACGCGATGGTCTATGGTCATACGAATACAACCATGCACACGATATGAGTACCTCCCCCCCCCCCCCCCCCCCCCCTCCCCCGATAACGCTCCTGGTCGGTGAAAATCCGACGTGCTCTGTCCCAGCATTGTAGAGATGCGAGGGAATATATGGTCACACGAATACGACCGTGCAGGCCCCAACCCCCCCCCCCCCCCCCCCCCGACTTAATGCGGCCATGCATGCCATAAGTACCACCCCGCCCCCGTAGCGCCTCCTACCCAAAAAGTGGTACGCTGCAATCCACTATTTTCATCCTGCTCGTCGGCGCCGCCAACACCCGATTTGGCATTGTTTTTTTGTTGCGAGGCGTCGACAAAACCAAGAGCGAATTCCTGGGCGGCATCAAAACAACCAATGTCGTACTCTTTTTTCGCCCCCCCATCATTTCATCGGCCACGATATAGTTACAGCGTCAGAGAGAGAGAGAGAGAGAGAGAGAGCCCTTTTTTTCTCGTCGACGACCGCGAAAACAATATTTTTTTACCTGCAGGAAAGCCAAGGCGTGTTCCATGTAGCCGTGTTCGCCCAGGTCGAAGGCAAGCACCCTTGCCGTCGGGGGCGAGCTGAGGAGCCAGTTGAGGGAGCTGTGCCCGGCGTTGAACCCCACCTTTTCAGAGGTGAGAGAACGTAAAAACAAAATAACGTGTGAATTCGGAAAGTTCAACCCGTGATAACAGCAGTGGGGGGGGAGTACTGTCCCTACACAGGTTGCCGGGACCCCCCAAGCGGTTCTTAGTAGGATGCATGAAACTCACCCTGTCATGCGACCCGCCCCCAACACCTCACGTTTCGCTTCTCGCTCGGTGCTATTAATAGCAATGTCTGCCTGGTCGGTGAAACCCCGACATGACATGCTCCGTCCCGGCATTGTAGGGATGCGAGGGTCTAAGGTCGTATATACGACTACGGTCATGCATGAAAATGAAGTACACCCCCCCCTGCACACTATGGGTGTAGAACAGTTCCTTGTGGTGGAGACATTGGACAATGCATATAGCAAACCCCCCCAGATGTCTCGATAACCTTTCACTTCGGTTCGCCTCAAGGTGTGCTACGTTGTTGTTCAATGTCTCCCCACAGTGATTGCTTTACGCCCACATTTTGCAGGGGGGGTGGGGGGTGTACTCATGTCGTGCATGGCCTTAGTCGTATGACCATAGACCCTCGCATCCGTACATTTCCGGGATGGAATAGCACGTCGGGCTTTCACCCGGGGGGGGGGGGGGGGGGTCCCGAACACCTGTGTACGCGTCTATTCGGAGAACGGTTTCGGGTATATATGTCGCTGCCAAGTGTGTGTCAACTTTAGCTGTTTTTAGTCGGTTTTAGCTAGCGATTATTTCTCAACCTTTATTTTCCCACCACCCGCACACATTCGGTTCCGTTGCACACCGACGGTACGCCTCCGGCAGAAAACTAACCTCTCGGGAACTCAGCCCCACACACGATACGACGACCAAAAACTTCTCACTCGCCCGACGTAAGATAACAAAACGTCCAATTGTTTTTTTATCCCATCTTCTAGTCTACTGTAGTCGATTTTATTTCTGGACACAATAAACAGATCGAAACAAACAAAAAAAACATTGGGATCTCCAACGTTTGGTCCCATTTGTCCACCCGCCGATTTTTTTTTTAATCCTCCAGCGGATGGGTAAAAATAAAGCTTACGCCCTCCACACTTCCACGTCTCACTGCGTGTCGTGTGTCAATTCACTCCATGCCCCCTCGGACGTATCAGCCCTTGCTGCTTACGAGTCCGGAGACTTGAGCATGTTGACCCGACCTGACCCCCGAAGGGGCCGGGTGCGGTGGGGATAGCCACCCGAAGAGTAAACTCTCCGAGTAGTGTCGATTGTTGTTCTCCCCGACACAAACATACAGAACGCAAAAACTCTCTGGAGTGATGGAGGAAAAATATCATGCGTCTCTACGAAGTTCTAACGCGAAACTGACCGGGAACGGGATCGCCGGTTTCAGCGCCCCAAGTCGCTGAAGACGCTCCTTACCTTAATTACGGGGGGACCATACCATAGTAAATAGAACCTACGGTACACACAAACACCTATATATTTACCTATTTTTACTAACAATACTTGGTCCTATTTACTACCTATGGTCCTCCGTAATAGTAGCTGTCTAAGTCTCATCCATGAACCTAGCAACGGCTCCGAACCTAGTTCCGGCTTATGGTGTGGACGGCTGCCCGTATTTTCAGTTGGCAGAAAAAGAATAGGGAGGGCCGTTTTATAGGTGCACTTGAAGTCAGAAACAGGTGAAGGCTGACTTGAATAGCCGGCGATAGATGATGTACCCTGAGCTTTTCAAAGCCCCTTGTAGGGTACACGAATGGACTGTTGTATGCACTACTGTACCGGTATGTATGTATCCGATGCCAATAAAATTCAGCCCTACGCTGTAGCTGTCGTAGCGCTGACGTGAATGGTATAGCTGTGAGACGACAGCTCCCGGCTTAACCTCACTTCGCACACTATGTTTCCTGGCTTTGGATCTGTACTGTATGTCGTCTCCTCAAACAAAGAAAAAATGTTTAATTCGTATATACCAGGTACTACTTAACTCAAAACATCAGTGTATCAATTTCACCCGCCCCATACCCCCCATGGCGTAGAAGTTATTTCAGATCTTACTGAACATATCATAACGGCAGGCTAGGATCTATATGATCTGTAGATGATCTGTAGATGACTGTAGATGATCTGTAGATGATCTGTAGATGATCTGCAGATGATCTGCAGATTATCTGTACATAATCTGTACGTGATCTGTACATGATCTGTACATGATCTGTACATGTTCCTTACATGGTATGTACATGATCTGTACATGATATGTACATGATCTGTACATGATCTGTACATGATCTATGAATATACCTGTCCGACATGTGAGCCTGGATGGTACATAGCCCCGACTCACCTCGCACAACATGCTCACACGCTCGCCCCCTCCGCGCGACATCGCCCCGAGTGCTTCCACCTATACCAAAAACGTCCCGTGGACGGAGCAATTCGGCACATATGACAGGAGGGACACGGGTGGCGAGAGTCCCAAGTACAAGAGTCGAAGGTTAACATGTTGGATGGGCGTGCTTTCTCCCGCGGGAAACGTCGACGAGTTGGTGATCGTCGTCGGTACGGCCCCCGTCGCCCATTGGTTTGGTCCTTCTTTAGTTTTTAGAGGCATCGAAGAAAGGGAGGGGGGAGGAGTGTACTTCATTTTCATGCCTGGCCGTAGTCGTATTACCATAGACCCTCGTATCCCTACAATGCCGGGAGGGGGGGGGGGGGGGTGTTTTGCGATCTGTATACCCAGAGGAGGAATGCAGGAAACCTGATGCTTCGCGTACAGTACCGGCCCGCTCATAAGAAACCAGAAATCGGGCTTAGGCTGACTTTCTTAATTTGAGAAAGGGGTGTGTCCCACACTAACTTCAGTATGATAGCTGTCGACTTTCTTATTTCCCCCGTAATGTTTAGGCTGAGTTTCTTGTGGGGCACTTTCTTACGAGAGGGCCGGTAGTGTATATCTGCTGCTGCAGTAATATAATTTTCTTGCTAAGCTTCGCGTCCGGCGGACTGTGTTTGCGAGCGGTTACCCCCCAGCGCGAACGGCTAGAACAATCGGCGACGGGACAGAGATGCGGCAGCTCATCGTTTACAGTGGGCACACTTCTTCATGCCCCTAAAACACTCATCGTGCCGCCCGGCAAGACAGCGCGGAAGCTGAACCCTTCGGCGGTTACTGCGCGCTGGTTTTTTGCGTTCGTTCCATCTTCTGGTAAGGTTCCTGTAGCTGCGAAAGCAAACAAGCAACACTCCTCACACACGTCGAGGGCGGGCGTAGGGGTGCTGGGGTGTTCCCCTGGGAGATATGTCCTCTTGTACACCCACCCGGCCGTACGCACGCCTCCAATCTGCAATGCAGACCCCTGCGCTAGCACGCCAACACCTTTTCGTTGTGTTTCAACACCAACGCACTCCAATACGTAGCGCCTTTTTTTCCTTAGGACATATCGAGCGAAGGATTGTGAAGAAAACCAGAACAACATCGGGACGGAGGAGTTTTTTTTGTGTTTCGACACCATTAAACTCCAACATTATAGCGCCACAATCAAAATCCCTAGGACGTCTCGAGCGAAGGATTACAAAGCAAACCAGAACAGATCGGGATGGAGGAGGGGGAACGGGGGAGATGGTGATGATGCTCACCTTCTCCGGCATGTGGCCGGTGTGCCCCTCGAAGACAAAGCTGGGGTCCATCGCCTTGAGGTAGGCGTCCAAGCGAAGCGACATGCGGTTGTACAGGTCCACCTGCTTTTCGCCGGTTCCCGAGACAATATTTACCGCGAGCGGGAGGGAGGGGGGGGGGGGCGCACTCATTTGTTGCTTGCCTTAGTCATTTGACCATTGACCAAGAGCGGGGATGGGGGGGGGGTGTACTCATGTCGTGTACGGCCTTAGTCGTATGACCATAGACCCTCGCATCCCTACAATGCCGGGACGGAGCACATTGGGTTTTCACCAACCAGGCGTTGCTTGCACCAAGCGCGAAGCGAAACGTGAGGTGTTGGGCGAGTCGCATGGTGGGTGAGCTGCATCCTGCTAAGAACCGCCTGTGAGGCGGATTTGCATATGTATGACAGCCTCCAATGAATTGACATCAGGTGGGAGGGGGTGTACTCATGTCGTCCACGGTCGTAGTCGTATGATCACAGACCAGGCAGACATTGCTTGCACCAAGCGCGAAACGCCGTGAGGTATTGGGCGAGTCGCATGGAGGGTGAGCTGCATCCTGCTAAGAACCGCCTGTTAGGCGTTTTTTTTTTACTTTTTTTTTCCATCCCATTTATTTTCTTCGCCCTTCCTTTCTCTCTCCTCCCTATATACTCGTATTAATAGTCGTAACTCAGATCCGGGGTCACAAAGTAGGCTCCTCTCCCTCCTCCCCCACTGCGGGCATGCATATGGACGACCACCGCCAATTAATTTACTTAATTTCTGGTGTTTGCAACGTCCAGAGGCAGCAATGGCTATTACTATGTATCTGCCTCGTGGGTGCCTAACCATATACCAGACTACGTGATACGATAATTCCCCTTGTGCGGGGTTGAGGTTCTCAACCCCGTACAAACGATCTAACAGTTCACCGCGATGGGGGGGAGGTGCAGAGGGGTGGTGTGTTGCGGCGGGATGTATATTATAGCATGGTTCGTATGAAAATATTCCCGTCACGCCTTAGGTACAAACTTATTTTGTTGGAGCATGTCTTGTGCACCACGGACTACATAGATTGTGGCGATGAGTTGATGTGATAACGCCAACAACTGCCGTAGAAGCAGGTCTCACATAACTGCGTGGCTGGGTGGGGTCGAAAACCACTTTCACCTTCAGATTTATTTGCATGACCCTGGGCTTCGACTCGTACCAACTACTCGTAGGGATGAGCGATGACACCCCACCACCGTTAACACCAGGGGGGGAGGACTACACCACGGAAGCGACAACAAGGGGGAGAAGACCATGTTATGGAAGCACCCTATGCACCACGGCAAAGAAGGTTGCTCACGTGCAACGACAACGTGCCGATTTCCCCCCTTTATATATATATGCGACGATTGCACGAGCGCATTTTGGTTGGTATGGTGCTCACTTACCCTCTTCGCGTGTATGGCACTCGTGGCCAAATGCACGCAGTCGTTCTTGCTCGCCATGACAGCTTGTTCCGGACCGAAAGTCTCAGAGCACGCGCGGAACGCCGCCTGCTCTCGTCTCGGGCCCACGTTGGTTGAAAATCGCCGCATTGCAGTGGCGGCAAGGTTTGGGACGGAAGTCAGGTGGGTGTGGGGCGCTCTGCCATGCTCTCATATTGCGTTAAGTACCAGGTACATGCGTTAGAGCTCTCGCGCGCGCTTTGCGGCGTTTCACAGGACAGCATGCTCGTCCACCGTCAGTACAACGCGCCGCTTCACGAATGACGTCCGAACTGAGACACCGCAGAAGGTTTTCAGGCTCTAATAGTTGTTTGGACGGTTGTTTCTTCGTCGATTTCCAAGAGTAACAGACCAGGTCGGCTTATTACACCTCGGCCGTGCCACGAACCATACCATGCACGTAGGATAAGAGCTGACTGGCGATGATCTACCCTTTGAAATTTTCATCGTGTCATCGGCGTGCATTATGTAGCACAGCAGGATATTTTGGGGGGCCAGAACAGACATCGCAAAGATAAACAAGTCTATGTACACTCATAGCACACTCTGTGTGTGGGCATCAACAAAAAAACACACGCACACGCAAAAATTATGCGATTAAAACGTTGCATCTGTCGTACGTAACTTGCCGCTGCCACACACTTAACCCAGTTACGACACACAACAGAAGCACGAGTCGTCGACCCACCTCCCAAACCTCTCCATCGGAACTCCATCGAGGCACGGTTGCTGTAGTGCGGATCGTTTCTGGTGCGCTCTCCAAGTAGAGCGAAACCGAAATGTCGTCCGGCGGGGGGTCCAAAAATCGACTCCGGCTCCCCCGCCCCGGCTCGCCGTCCTCCTCTTCCCCGGACGAATAAACGTCGGCACCGTTTCCTGTGTGAAAGTACTCGACCGGAGGGGCTCTCGCGAAGACCTCACACCTGGCTCTGGGCAGCGTTGCGTCCCCAGCCGCTGCGGAAGCCTTCTCGCTTGCTGAATCGCCGGCGACGCCAACGGTGCAGCAGGACAGCTCGGCGTCGACACGGTGGGGGCCGAAGCTGTCAGTCGTGCAGACCCGTTCGATCTGCCTGCCTTCGAGGTGGAATACGTCTTCGCTGGCGTCCCAACCCCCTCCGGCCCTGCCGCCAGCCTTCTCTTCCATCGCTGCCTGTAGCGGGTGCTCGCTGCAGCGGGGAGGGTAAACTGGAACCAAGCCCCTCACGACTTCTCTCTCTTCCGTCCCGGCGGCTGCGTCGAGGGGGACGCGTAGGGCCAGCACACCGTCCACTTGTACTCTGACCTCGCAATGCTCGAGTGGGGGAAACCGCTCCGCTTCCTCCTCCCGACCGTTCCGTCTTCCACCCCTGTCTTCCCCTTCTGCCGACGGCTGGCCGTCACCGCTGTTCGTTGCTGACCGGCCCCACGATTTACCAAGCGCTCGTTCCGTTTCGGTTTCTTTTTCGTCCAGCAGCAGTGTTGCCGTCGTTGGTTCCTCCCCACTGACACTTCCTGCTGAGGACACTTGCTCGGTCTCTCTTGCTTCTTGGTCGGTGGGGCGCCCCCCCAGCCCTTCTGCGAGCCTCGCTCTCAGGGCCGCCCCTAGGGTGAACTGGGCGGCGAACGCCACGGCGCTTCCACTGGAACGCCCTCCAGGCTTAGGGATTGTGACGCGCAAAGACGGCGTCTGTCTGTCCGGACGGAAAAGGGAGAGGAGCTTCTCGATCTTCTCGGCAGAAGGCAAGGAGTGCTTTTCCCCAGGGGCTCGTGGAGCGGAAGAGGCAGCGGTGGGGACGGCCGCAGAGGCGGCGGCAGCGTTCCGGGCGAGGGCTTGAAGAGCGGGTAAGAGTACACCCTTCCCTTGCTCGCGGGCGAGGACCGTGTACATGGTTTGGCACTCATAAGGCGGGAACTGGCTGGTGAAGGCGGGCTGCATGCAGCGCGCCATCGCTTGCACCCACGGCGTTTCGTCGATGGTAGCGCTGGGCAAACAGCAGTTCACGTAAAAAGCAAGTTTTTTTTTTGGTTTGACGTTTCGGTATTTTTTTTGGGTTGTTCGATAGTGGCCGTAACGTCAATGGCCTATTTTAACCAATGACTTTGAGCTTCGTAGTGTGGATTCATTAGTTTTGCCGTTATGAGTAGAGGGAAACGATATACACAGTACCTGATACCTGGTAAGGCCTTTTGGATATACGGGTGCCAACGGCGTTTTCGGCCCGAGGATGGTGTTGTGTACATGTCCACCCGATTGAACGCTTCATATCTCACACACACCTCTGTGCAGCAGCTTCATGATGGGTATATATACAGTAGAAATTATTCGAATACCTCACATCCGCAATTTTAGGGGAACCTATTTGATTTGCCCCAAGAATGTTGCAACATAAGATACACAATAACCACTGAGGCGTGGTCGCCCTTTGATAATAGCCACTCTTCACGGAGGTTTTGTGGCTTAAGCCGACCCTCCGACCCGAACCCTGACCCTATCCCTAAGCCAGTGATCAGTGCTGGGATTGCTGTGCTTGGTGATATTCTAGGTTGATCTATTGAGTATGCTCGAGTAGAGCTGTGAGCTGTGAGTATCGCACTGTCATGTGCGGTGGAATATGTGGAATACATGCATGGTAGATAGAAGGCATGGTTATTCCGGAGGATGTTTGGGTCTAGGATATTATATATATATATATATATCGGTCAGTGTGACAGACGCCCGGCGTCCGAGATGTGCTCGTTCACTCCTCGATATCAATCAACACGAGAGTATTTCCAACCCTCCATCATGAGTGATGTTTACTTCGCCTAGCTGCGTAAGACCTGTCACGCCACACAGTATCGATCGCGCTAGCGTGTGTCCGTCGAGACTCTGTAGGCTTGGGGCAGCAATTGGAGTGAGCCCCGTCTCTCGAAGATGGCGGAAAGCCTGGAAGAGAGAATGCCAGAACCGCAGGCACAGATGGACGAGCAAATCCGCTTGCTGCAAACAACGACTGAAATAACTACATTAGAGAGGCAGGGCCTCTCGGAGAGGTGAGAGAGTGGAGGCCGGGAGAGAACCTGGAAGCCCCGTCATCGCCACGTCCGATCGAGTGCCGGACTCTCTGCTAAACCGGTTCGTCGAGAAAACCTGCAGAGTGGAGGAGGAGTTGTTGGAGCGACCTGCTCGTCAACAACTGTGCCACCGTCTGAGCCTCAAGCTCTTCCAGGCACGTTATTAATGGCAACTATCCCTAAGTTCGGCGGTGAGTCGTCGAAAGGTTTCGTTTGGATCGAGTTATTTGTATCTTGGGCCATGTCGGCCAACTGTTACGATGCCCTCACACAGCAGAAGAACCTGTTCAACTACAGTAGCTAGAATCAGAGCGCGTACCTTCGAAAGCAAACGTTCAACAAGCCCGTCAAGCGCTTACTTTCGAATGTGCGCGCTCTGATTCTTGGTACGCTCTCCCCGCCCCCTAGTGTAAACAGGTTCTTCGGCTGTGAGGGCACCGTAACAACAGTTGGCCGACATGGCCCAAGCCACAAATAGCTTGATCCAAACGAATCCCTTCGACGGCTCGCTGCCGGACTTAGGGATAGCTGCCATTGATAACGTGCCTGGACAAGCTTGAGGCTGAGACGGTGGCACGGTTGTTGACGAAGAGGTCGGTCCAACAGCTCCTCCACTGCTCTGCAGCTTCGCTCGACGAACCGATTCAGTAGAGAGTCCGGCACTCGATCAGACGTGGCGATGGCGGGGCTTCCAGGTTCTCTCCCGGCATGGGTTATGTGTTTGGAAATACTACGAGTTGGTTGATTCGCCCCGTTCGGGATGCTGTGGCTTGGAAAGACTCTAGGTTGATTAAACCGCATATAGCCAACCAGAGTGCGCACATTGAGACCATAGGTATATTCACTATCAGCAGGTGACCACTACTACCGCAGGTAGCAAACCCCAGCTTCTGTGGAAGGTCGGCCGTATTTCAACTTTACCAGTCAACCTTACCTCGTGGTCACCGCAACGTCTCCTACGCCAATGGCCGTGATGCTAACGTCCGGCGCAATACCAGACCCCCTCAAAGCGCCCTCCACCTCGTCGACGCAATCACGCTCCTCCTGGCTGCTGCTGCTGCTGCTGCTGGTGCTGCTGGTGCTGATGCTGCTGCTGCTGCTGCTGCTGCTGCTGCTGCTGCTGCTGCTGCTGCTGCTGCTGCTGCTGCTGCTGGCACCGCTCGTCGTCGGGGACGGGAGCAGAGCGTCTTGCGCCGAGCAGAGCACGCCTGGTAGCCATGTTTTAAGAACTTCTCGCAAAAGGATTCGCCGGAGGCCCGCGCCGCTCTCCGGAATAGGGGCCGCCGTGGTGTCGTCATTCTGCCAAACACAGCAAAACAGTAGTAAATGAAAGCACTATCTGCAGTCGAGAGTCGAAAAGGGACGCTTGAAAGCTATGGTGAGCGGCAATGCGGAGGAGGAGGAGTTTTCATAGATCCGCAGTAGTACGTGCGCGCCTTTTGACTAGGTTTTATCATGGCAATCGGATGTGCCATATGGACACCCGGGAGGCGGAGAAAGGGTGTGAGTGATAATATATCAACGGCAGTGTAGTTCGTACTGCTGTATGGATTTGGAGGTATCTTGTGCCGGTATCTTCTTGCGGATTGCCTAAACTTTACTGCTTGCTGGTGGATTTTCGGCACTTGCTCCCAGGCTAAGCTCTGTTGAGTGGTCATGCGGAGGACTGTCTACACCTTGGCTTACTGTAGTTTCACCCATGACAATTGGGCGTGCTATATATATGGACATGCGGCGGGTGCAAAAGGGTGTGGGCATAGGTGTCAAGGGGCCATGCAGCAGTGCTGCTGCAAGTCGTACGCATATCATATGATAAAATGCAAAGTCTAATAAAGTACGAGTACGAGCGGTTCTTGCGGTTTGCGACAACAACGACTTCACTTCTTGCTCGTGGCTTGGATTTTCAGCACTTCCTCGTATACTAGGGACCTATTTTAGGGTCTATCACACCTACCTGGAGGCACACAGCAGCTGAGAACGTCGATGGAAACAACCAGCACGCGTACCCGTCGTCCCGGACCTCTCTCAAGGACTCGAGTCGGCCCTCCTCTGTCTCAGATCCGTCGAAGGTAAGGATCACCCTTTTGTCTTTGGGGAGTGTGCTCTCTGGACTGACAATAGTCGCGCTGGTGCCGATGCCGCCGCATCCTGCCAGGGCACCCAATAACAACAGGAAGAAGAGCTGACGCCGAGTAAAGTCACAGCTGAGCAGATGTAGTACCCTTGTCATCGTTGCCAAGGTTGGAAGGAGCACGTAGCCACCCCTACCGGCTATGATACCAAACAGCGAGCCGTTGCGTTGCTCACGCGTATCTTTTTCAAGCTACCGTCCCCGGTACCACAACACCATACCGCTTCAAAATCTGTATGAACTCCCATGGAGCCAGCCAGCTCGGCAAGCAGTAGTATCTATTTTCTCACCTGTGTTGTGCAGCCTCTCTCTTCGTCAATGGGGGACGGCAAGAGGACGGTCGCCTTGCTTGTCGACGGAGAAGAACCGCTGGAGCTAGCTTGTGGTGGCAGTGAGCCTGGCGGCGCGGTCATCCTCGGACGCGGGGGGCAGAGGTGACGGATGTTCGGCGACAGCACAGAATATTCAAATATTACATGCCATCGTGTCCATAAATATAAGGACCGTTTTAATATTCATGTTCATCACGAAACGGTCCTTATATTTCCGGACATAATGGCGTTCATTCAAACCCTTGGTCTTTGGTGCAGTACGAGTGCGCGTGGGGTTTTCGTTTTTAGGTGCAGCAGCAACAACACGGCAAGCTCTCTCAAGCTCTCTCGCAAGCGCGCAAGCTCTCGCAAGAGCTGCTACGTTCACAACCATGCAATAATCCTTACTATGACAGCAGCAGGCAACAACAGAAAGTGACCAAGTGCAAAAAAATGCAAATTATTACGAGTACTGGGTACTACTGTACGTACTGCTGTGGTGTATTATCGTACGAGTATGCTGCTGTATTGTTTGTACTATTAATAGTGTTTCAGTACAAGGCTGCGCATGGGTGCCGGCATGGGTGCCGGCGGAGAGAAGGGGTTGTGAGAGTTGAAGAGGCAACCATGTGGAGAGTATGTGATCCTCGTAAGTACGAGACAATTCCAAGTGTTGGAAAGTTGACGGACGTTTTTTATTTTGGAGGTGCACACTCCTTGGATGCAGCAAATTTCACTCATCACAACGCACTGATATCTGATGTCGACCACGCGATGTTACGAGAAAAAATTACAGTCATCGTCGCTGAGTTGGCAAAAGTCACTAGTAATACGTACTCGTAGGGCTCGGTACTTGGCCAGTATCTACTGGCAGTACACTGGTCCTGGCAGCACATGTTTCCTGGCTGAGGGAGGTGCCGGAATTCTAGGACATTAGCAAGTTACGTACGCACGTCCCACAAAAACGCCTTTTATTTTCAACGAAATCACTGGACCGTGTGACATGAGAAGAGAGAGAACAGCAGTACGGCAGCATTCCGTACGCACACGCCTGTATATATCACCATGCCGTACGACATACCTGGTATGCACCTTTTGTGCGCTTTTTTCGGACCTTTTCCTGAGTCAATCTACCACCCCTGGCCGAAACAGCAGTGCCTTTTCAATTCAGAAAATGCCCAAAATCAACGTTTTTCTTAACTTTGATAAACCAAATCGTGTAAAAACGGGCCTCAGGCAGGGTGCCCCCAGCGAGGCCCTCCGGGGGCGCTTCCGGCGGGGCCCCCTTACCAGCCGGGGAGGGGCGATGGTCCTCGCCGCGACCAAAACCCTGGTGGGGTCCAGGTTCCTGGCATGCTGACGCAGCCAGGGATCCTTCTCCTGACTACGTAGAGCTACCAGTACCTAGCCCTACGAATAAACGATGTTAATTTACATGATCTATATATTTCAGGGAAGATATACTCCTGATCTATACGTATGATTTGTATGATCTGTATGATTTAGCTCGTCGTGTTGCCGGGTGGGAGCCGTATAATCTGCACCGATTCATATTTGTGTTTTGTAAGCTTGAGGCTGTAGGAGGAGAAAATCACAGGCCAGACACTATATATCCAGCAAGTATCACATGGGTGATAAGCTAACACCCCCCCGTATCTCACGGGTGATAAAATAACACCCCCCCCCGGTATCACACGGGTGATAAGATGGCACCCCCCCCAGTATCACATGGGTGATAACATACCACACCCCCCTGTATCACGCGGGTGATAAGATAGCACCCCCCCGGTATCACACGGGTGATAAGATAACACCACCCGCGGTATAACGAGGTAGTAGGTAATTGTACCAGGTACGGGTTGTGCATGTCGTTTTACAGCACATTTTTTTCGTAGAGCGTAGGGCTATACTGTGACAAATGTTGCACAACTCGAACAGATCATCTATAGATCATCTACATATATATCATGATCTAGATCATCTAGATCCTAACCTGCCGTTATAATGTGCTGTGCAGGGTCTGTATAGTACAGATCTAACCCAGGAAACATGTTCTATATCATACAGATCATGCAGATCGGGAATCTGTCTGCCCTGAAAGATCTAGATCATCAAAGGTAGGAATCCACAGCAGCTGGAATAGTGCGTGGGGGCACACAGGTGCAGAGACAATAGTTTCAACACACAGAAAATACTGCAACCGCAGCAAACGACCAGTGCTTTGAGTTACGTAGTGCTGTGGTACCGACAAGAGCTCGTCGTATTACCATACCAGGTACGTAGCATACCAGATACCAGATACCACGTACCACGCACCAGGTAAGCTACGTAGAGCCTACTGCTGTACTCTAGAGGGGGGTCTGAGTCTACTCGCGTGAGCCTATCTATGGTACATGAGAGGGTGATACCTGCCTGCTCGTGAATCTGAAATCTGAAGTGTCACTGCTGTTTCTATCGAAACATCGATGTGTACTTCGTCTCTATTTTAGAATATTGGTTGAAAAAAAAAGTCAGCTGTGAATTTCATAGTGCCCCTTTTCGCAAGCTGAATATTGTATGATACTTTCGGTTTTATGGTAACGTGTTTCAATTTTGAAATATCGGAAATATCCTGAAAATCGACAAAATGTTTTCCAATGTGAAATCAGAATTTCTGAAATCCCCCCCCGGTCTCATCTCCAATCTCAAAATCGGATACGAATACGTACAATCGAGCCCTTGGAACCATCCTATGCCATTAGCATATACTACTGTGAACATGCTACTGCTGTACACTGTACACATACCTGGAATATTTATACAAAATACAAAATACAAAAATACAGCTGTGATGAGATCGAGGATGCGTGGAAACTCATATTTGCAAGGTGTGTGATACTTCGATCGCGCGTACTATTAACCCATTCAGAACTGAAAAACGTATCCCACACTAATTCCAAGCAGTTTGTCCCCAAAAAATTGGGACCAGTTCTTGAGGGGTCAAGAGTTAAGACGGCTTTTAAACGGCCTCATGTATTATTATAAAGTTACCTTGGTATACCGGTGCGAGGACCTGGTACAAGTCATTTAAAAAAAATGATACGTACTCGTAGTCATTTTTTTTGTCCAGCTGTACGATAATGCCGAGCTCGCAATTTGTTTTAGTCGTCGGGAACACGAAAAAAAAAAAAAAAAAAAAAAAAAGACCCAGACAAGGGGGGGTATACTTTACTGTACTAAAACCAAGTAAAAACACTACTATCACGTTTTTATGTAGTAATTCATACATATTACAGCCTCAGATTGTGCCCCCCTCATACGGGATGTACATCCTGCATGAGGACATATAAAACCCGTAAGTACTCGCGATCGAAGTATTACACTCAGCTACGTAGCAAAGATGAGTTTCGACGAAATCCTCGATCCCATAGCTGTTGTTTTATTTAAATATTGTGTTATTCTTCCATTTGCCATTTGACAATGTGCAGCTCTTTCTTCAATCATACCATTCACACACACACCCTATCAATCATACCTGAAAAATTGGCAAACTTACGTATACCGATAATGCAGTTCCCCTTATGAGTTATGAGTGCCTTGATCGACCAACTCCTAACCGACGTTTCACCAATCAAATATGAAAGGGTGATATTCCTGGTGATATGATATGCTTAATTGAACCCGACTGGTTTGTCATTCATTACGAGGATGACCTCTGGGGAGGGGGGGGCATCTTTTTGTCGCGTTCCCTGCTTCACCTTCTTTTTCTTTCTTTTTCCCAGCTGTACGTTATAATTCATCATGTCATACTCGCCATGAGTTTTTTATGCTACCAATATATATTACGGGGGACCATAGTGAATAGGACCTACTCGTACGGTAGCACAAAAACCTACGAAGTATACACTTAATTATTTCTACTAAGAAAATGTGGTCCTGTTTTTCTATGCCCCCCCCCCCGTATTCGGCGAACCTTCTTAGCAAGCCGTGATCACAAGTCGAGCAGCCGCCTTCCTTCTTCAAAATATTAAATATTCATGTAACAACGTATAGGGTTTCATTTCGCATGGAAACCGGAGAATGTCGTGTGTGTCCCCCCCCCTCCCCTCCGGGACCAAGCCGACGATGCCAATGTGAGGCGGACGCTCCAAACAGGTACTCTCTCTTGTGTGCTTGGGTGTGTACCAGTACCACCACCACCACCACTACCACCACCGATAGCACCACCACTGCCCGGTGTTGGTGGTATGGTGTTGATGTTGGTGGAGCCGGGTGTTGTTGTGGGTGGTGGTATAGTAGGTGGTGTTGGTGGTGTTGGTGGCGGTGGTGTGCGTGGTGATGGTGGTGGTGTGCGTGGTGGTGGCGTGGCCATGGTGAAGATGCGGGTGGTGGTGTTGGTGGTGATAGTGGTGTTGGTGTGGTACACCAGCACCCCCATCACCATCAACACCGCCACCTACATCACCACCAGCAGCCACGCCACCACCATCACCACCACTAACACCAACACCAACACCACCAACACCACCTCTACTATACCACCACCACCAATACCAACACTAACGCCGCCAACACCCGCGCCCACACCAACACCCACATCACACCAACACCAACACCACCGGGCGGTGGGTGGTGCTATCGGTGGTGGTGGTGGGGGTGGTGGTGTTGGTAGTGTTTATCTTGGTGTTGTTGGTGTTGGCAGTCCCTGCCCAGTAATTCCCCCTTTTGAGACCCATTTATAGCCTAACCACACGTAAGAAGGGCGTTTTTTTTTTTTTCATGCGCCTTAGCATTGTGAGCGTGCAGCATTGCGATGGTTGAACAGGTACGCACGCGTCGTACGTGCAAACCCCTTGCAGCTATGGCCCGGCATTCAAAGGCATCAATCAGCCCGCGTTGCTCCGTGTGTCCCTGCTGAAACCATCGCCGGAGGATAAAAAAATGAAACATATACTTCGTACTATTAATATTACAAAAAAGTATTCTTCATTAGCTATTGTTTTCCTCTTGAAGTCCTAAAAGGTCAACAATACAGCTCATAATTTCCTGCCTAACAGCTACCAGCAGCCCATAGAGCTTATATTTCGTTTATCACAACAACCGTAGCGGACCACATGCGTTGCCAACCCCCCC